>LOEQ01004438.1:13444-24258 GCA_001685075.1 Bramus lutescens
TACAGATGGTTGTGAGCCACCATGTGGTTGTTGGGAATTGAACTCAGGACCTTCAGAAGAGCAGGCAATGCTCTTAACCTCTAAGCCATCTCTCCAGCCCCCTCAATTTCTTTCACAGTTTTATAGATTTTATTTATGTGAGGTATAGGGATGAGAGAGATGACTTTTATATTCTTGATAGGTTTCTAACAAGTTTTTTGTTGTTGTTGTTCGGTTTTTTGTTGTTGTTATTGTTATTTCTTTGTTTTTTAAGGTAGGGTTTAATCTGTGTAGTCCTGGCTTTCCTGGAACTCCCTTTGTAGACCAGGCTGGCCTCAAACTCACAAAGATCCACCTGCTTCTGCTTCTGAGTGCTAGGATTAAAGGTGTGTTGCCAC
Source organism: Bramus lutescens (assembly GCA_001685075.1). Taxonomy (NCBI): domain Eukaryota; kingdom Metazoa; phylum Chordata; class Mammalia; order Rodentia; family Cricetidae; genus Bramus; species Bramus lutescens. The sequence goes on from LOEQ01004438.1 coordinate 13,822, forward strand.
CATGCTTGGCTAACAAGTTATTTTTTAAAGATTATCATGAATTAGATTATTCCCCTTTGCCTTTCCATTTTCATTGGTATCTAGGACGACTAATGATTTTGTGTGTTAATTTTGTATATTACCACTCTACTGCAAGTATTTGTCAGTTCTAAGAGTTTTCTGGTGGAGTCTGTAGGATCTCATGGAACCTTACCACCTACAAGTAGTGCTGCCTTGACTTCTTCTTATCTTGTCCCCTGCTCTAGCTGAGACTGCTAGCGCTGCACTGGACTAGAACAAAGCAGGCAAACATCCTTTTCTTGTTCCTGATTTCAGTGGACATGCGTGCGTTTTCCCCCATTAACATAATGTTGGCTATAGGTTTGTCGTATTATGCTGAGCTATGTTCTTTCTACTTTTAGCTCACTTGGTCTCTCTCTGTGTCTGTCTCTTCATTTGAGGCAGAGTTGCTTTGTGTAGCCCTGACTGTCCTGGACCTCACTCTGTATCTGTAGATCATGCTGGTTTCAACCTCAGGTCTGCCTGCCTCTGCCTTTCCTAGTGCTCTGAGTTTCTTTGGGACTGTTAACATGAAGGGATGTTGAATATTGTCAAATTCTTTTTCTTCATCCATTGGGGTGACTAAGTGATTTTTATGTAATTTATAGTATTCACTGATTTAACCATATTAGAGTATCACCATAATAAACCCAATCTGATATTTTCTTGAAGTCAGTTTGTACCTTTATCATATGTGTGTGTTCATTTATGTATGTGTATATCACATATAATAATGGCACACATGTGGAGATCAGAGGACAACTGTGTGAGTCAGTTCTCTCTACTTTGTAGGTCTTGGATATTGAACCCGGGTCATCAGGTTTGGTGGCAGTTGCTTTTATCCATTGAGCCATCTCATTGACCCAGGTGTAGCTGGCTTAAAAGGAAAATTTTTATTTTTGTAATTAAAACATGAGTTAATTTAAAAGTACAGCCTTAGCTCGGGGGAAGGGTAGACATGGGGAACCAGAGGCTAGTGTTTGGGGTGGGGACAGCTCTATTGTGGGTCAGCCTGTACAGTGATGAGAATACAGCTTTGACACAGAGAAGGGAAGCATGCAGGATATCTACAGCTAGACAGGAATAATGCGGATGGGTGACACAGCAGCACAGGTGTATTAAAGAATCCTCCAAAGGAAGGAGTCCATCCCACAGGCCTTAGCCTAAGTACACTCAGAGTGTGCTGCAGAAGGCTATCACCAGACATCCCCTGTGTTAACAGCACTAACCCCACTGACCTAACTGGCTCAGAATCTGCCAGGACCAGTGCCAAGTTAGGATGTTTCCTACTACCTGCTTACTTTTCTGTGCAACACGGGAAAGAATAGGCAAATGGAGTGCTGCCAGCCAGCCTTATAGAGGGGGAAGCAGCTTTGACCCTTCTGAGAAAGAAGACATTGGGAAAATACTGATGTGGGAGGATGGATACATTGGGAAAGAGGAAATGACAGAAGCTCAAATAACTGAATTTTGTTGTAATAGGAGTTGAGCTCAGGGGGTCATTGAAATGAGTTCTTGATCCTGGGCAGCACCTCTGAAGAAAGCACAGCAGGATGTCAGTGATACACGTAGCTTTCCATCACCCTGAGGGATCCTGAAAAGACAAATAAGCAAGATGATGTGAGCTCTTGAGTGTTGACTACTGATTGAGCAGAACAGTAGTTCTATAACAATAGCCAGGCAGTGATAGCACTCGCCTTTAATCCCAGCACTCAAGAGGCAGAGGCAGGTGGATGTATGTGAGTTTGAGGCCAGCCTGGTCTGCAGAACAAGTTCCAGGACAGCTAGGATTATTACACAAAGAAATCCTGTCCCAAAAAGCTTTTTTTTTTTTAAATAGTTCTGAGATTGTTTCTCTGTGATTTGTTGGATACTACTTTGGGAGTGTTTCCTCTGTTTGTTCCTTTAGTTGCAAGGGAGAAAGGAAGAGCTGGGCCCTAATGTCCACTGTGGCTAATATCTATCCTGTTGGTGTATAAGGGAGCCTGGGTAAAATAGATTATCCAGATCTCCCTCTGATAAGTGAGCTATGAACCAGATCCTGTGAGCTGTACCTGGAACTGCCTGATAAACCACGACCCCCCTCCCCAGCTGTCCCCTTTTATCTGTGATAAGCTGCTCCAGACAATCCCAGAGCACCAGGTGTTGTTCCCCAGGGTCCAAATATACAGTGTTTTTCTGATGGTTATCTCATTCCTCAGTCGTAAACACTGCTGTGTCAGGGTGCTGCTCAGAGGCCACTTGGAGCACATAGATCCTATTTATTTACTTACTTATTTTTGTTAGCAGAATTCGGAAGCTTCACATGGGGCTGCAAAGCCAGGGCTTGAGCCAGCAGCTGGAGAGAGTCCAGGACTGGAGCGTTTGGGGATTTGGGGTGGAGAGCAGAGGGAGAGAGGGAGTGGCAGGAGGGCAGAACAGTACAAGCAAGCAATCCACATTGCTTTGCCTTTAGCTTTGCTATCAGCAGAGTAGACTTCAGTTGTGCTAGAGGGCCACCTGGCCACCATTTGCTGAGACTGGAAGGAGGGCGCTGCCTTACAACCCTGACTTAACCATATTGCGTCGGACTAGTCCAAGTAGCTCCCGTTCTCTTTCCCTTGGAGGCAAGTCTCCTCCCAGTCCCCTCCTGCTCCTCCCCCGTTCTGTGAGAGATGATGCGGTTCTCCATCGCTAGGCTCTGCCGACTGATGTCACTGGCAGCGGGAAGCATCAGCAGCCTGATCACATGCTACCATCAGACATTACGTCTACCGATAGGGGTGGGGGGGGGAAGGGGCTATATGGCAACTATTCTTGTTTGAATGCCTGCAGAAGTACAGAGGCAGCAGCTGCAGTATCCAGCCAGCTTGGATGTCTTGCCTCTGAACCTGGGGGAAACTATTACTGGTGATATTTATTGTTGATAGTGTTGAGGCTAAACAACCCTTAACTCTAGGGGTTTGTTTTGCTGTTCTTTCCAAAGCAGACTTCCAGGACTCTGAAGAAGCAGTTACAAGCAGGATGCTTTTTCCCACCTCTGCGCAAGAATCTCCCCGTGGCCTTCCAGATGCAAATGGCTTGTGCCTTGGCCTGCAGTCACTCAGTCTGACTGGCTGGGACCGACCCTGGAGCACTCAGGACTCTGACTCTTCAGCCCAGAGCAGCACACAGTCAGGTGAGTGCAAGGGAATGGGATGACTGGTTGGGGGAGGGGGGCAAGTGGGGTAGTGAGCTAAGATACCAAAGCAACAGTTGTTCTGTTACCCCTTTGCATCGCTCCCCTATATACACGCTGTTTTGCAAGTGATGGTAGCTGTGAGTGTTGCAAGACAGATAGATTGCTGCTGGCAAAGGCAGATGCAGCTTTTCTAACTTGCCCTGGCAAATTCCCTGGAGTTATTAGTCTACACCTGAGGTGGCCCTGACAAGGGTCTCCAAGGTTACAACCTTTTGCAGATATGATCCGTCTAAGCCCCTGGTGCCCAGGCCTGTCTTAGAGATGATGAAGCAAAACACTTTTAGGTGGGGGAGGGGACTTAAGAGACTGATGGCTGGATGACCAGATTCTGTTCAGTGGTTTTAAAACTAGAGAGCTATATGTGACAGTTGGGTGGCCCTGAGTCATAGTAAAGATGATCTGAGCAATTTTATTTGAATTAATATTAGGATTGCATTAACATTAGGTTAAGAGCATCAATCCTGGAAAGGGGCTGACTAGGAGGAGGGGTAGGGTAACTCCCATTTATAGAGAGGAGGAGGAGGTAGGTGGTCATCTCCTTTCCTCTGGCCCTGCCTTTTCTGTTTGTTGAAGGTTACTAATAGATGAGGGGCCACTCCCCTTTAGGATCCCTTATCTTCTGGGTTTTGGATTATTGAGAACGGATTACAGGAAGTTCTTGACATACCTTTGAACTTCTGGTCAGACCTTTCCCATTACATGTTTATTCCCTTCTTGTGATACATAGGGGAATATTGGCCTGATGAAAACCTTAAGATTGTCCAGGAAGAATCGTGAACTTAAATGCTACAGTATTACTCAAAATCAATATATTTTACTTTAAATTGTGTCATAATACAAAAGTATTAGCTTCTGTAGGAAAAGGGAAAGTGGGAGACTGGGGTACCTGTAGGCACCGCTATTGCTGTTGACAGTGGAGCACACTAAGCTGCTGTCCTTTCGGATAACCTCTCCAGTCTAGGACCAGCAGTCCTGACAGCAAGGTGCTGCTATGTGGATTTCTCTGGCCTCCACCCTATTTGATGCAGGTGTTTTTTGTTTGTTTGGGTTTTTTTTGCCCTTTGGTTTTGTTTTGTTTTTACAATGCTTTGCAGAGTCTGGGACTCTTATGTCTGTTAGACATTTTAATGCCCATTTACTTTGGTAAAATGCTTTGGAGAAGAAGAAGGTTGAATTTTTTTAATTGGCTTGTGGGTAGGATCTCTTGAAGGTAGAGTTATCTGGAGTGCTACCTGCTTTTTATCTAACACCAGCTTTTTTGGAAAGGTTGATCACTATCCTGTTTCCTAGACCAGGAAATGTGTCACCATTCAATGTCCTTTGCTTTGGAGGCCACATTATGTTCCTTTATCTGTTCTTTGAAACAAGCCTTGTCCTTTCTTTACTCCCACAGGATGTGAGCAAAAGAACTCACACAAGGGATGAGCACCTGTGTGTGGTCATCAGTGTCTGATTTGGGCTGGCATCAGGCTGGGGTGTGGCCCTTCTTTGGCTCTTGTTTCTCTTAGCTACAAAGTTAGCTTCTGAAATAAAACTTCAGGCTCGTAGAAATTTAGATGTGTCCATCTTGAGACTTCGAGAGCCTGCTCCAACAACTGAACAGTAAGCTGATTGCTCAGGAATGAACTGGGCAGTGTAACTGCAGGACCCTTGTTTCACAAAAGCAAGAGCAGAGGAAAAGTTGGGTCTAGGCATAATTCTGTCAGCTCTCCTGCTCTCTACAGAACCTAGTCTTTTAGCTGTTGGTCTCAAAGGGGGTGTTTTCTTCACTTTCCATCTCAGCACTTTACTGATAAATACTACATCATTTTGTGAATCGGGGAAGGAATGCAGTCTGAACTTCTGAATTTGTGAAGACCTGAGACTGGCCCCAGTATAATGATCTGCCTGTGAGGGCAAGGTTAGCATGGGTAATCTCTTGCTTTCTGGGGCTCAAAGACACATGCATCCCTCATCTCCATGCTGTGTTTTCCTTTAGGAGCTGGGATGGTAGCCTTCTTTCCCTAAGCTTTGTGCCTTCGTGGAAAGCCCATGTGAGGGTGCCATCTCCTAGAGTAGGATGGAGCCCTCCCACCAACCAGCTGCAGTTCCAGATCGTGCACCCTTGCCAGTAATGCAGGAACACTCAGCCCACATTCCAGTGCCCACACTGCCTTCCCATCTGAAAACCGACTACTCAGTTTCTTGAGGAAGGGAGGAGATAGTTCAGTAGTTTCAGGAAATCGTAGTTATACTTGAAAGCAGCTTGGTATCCTACTGTCTCTGTGTGGAAACTGGGTGCAAGCTTATTGTTTAGATTCTGGTCAGTTTTACTTTCTCCATTAAGTTGTAGCCTCAAAACTCACTGACTTTACCATTTTGAAGTATTTGACAGTGCATTGGGCAAGGTTGGAGAGTAGGGCTCATGACAGAAAATCTTGACTATAAATTCACTCAGTAGACATTAAGCACCAGCTGTATGCCAGGACCTGTTTTGGGCACTGAAGGTGCATCAGTGGATAGGATAAAATCATTGCCATTAAGAATCTCTAGGGCTGATAAGTTGCCTCAGCAGGAAAGGGTGCTTGCCACCAAGCCTGACAACTGAGCTTAATCCCTGGGACCCACATCGTAGAAGAGAGCCAACTTCCAAAAGTTGTTTTCTGACCTACACACACATATATACATGGGCACACACAGAAGAAAAAATGGAATTTGAGAATTTTTTAAAAGGAAATTACTATGACTATCAAAGGATACGTCCTTCAATAGAATGTCACAGTTGCGGATGCTTCCTTGGTGCCCTGGGATAGGGAATGGAGTGACAAATAGCTACCTTACATCGATTTTTTTTAATGCTAGCACATCACATGATTTTAATGCTTGCACAGATGATGAAAAAGGCTCACAGAAGTTGCAAAATGCCCAAAGTGACGTACCTATTAGTAGGCTCAGCTTCCCAAACCTGGTATCTTTTGTTCTGAAACTCATGTTCTTCCTGTGAAAGCCCTTTCTTGTGACAAGAACCTTACTATGTTAGACATACAGACTTTAACCTCATGTAGTGCAGGGGCTATGTAGCCAAAGGTGACGTGCTCCCTTGATGAATTCTCTTAAGGTGAGGTTGCCGGACAGACAGTTCCCTCCTGCTTTCCACCTTTGGTCTCAGTTCATCAGCTTAGCCACCCACTGGATTTGTCTTTCTGTCTTTCCCCTATGACTCCCCTGTGTGCAGCATTACTCAGCAGGAGAGTGAGTGAGTGACTTTGAATCTACGTGAGGGACCTGAAAAAAGAACTCTTAATGACCACTTTATACAGAAGCCCAGTGGGCAAGTGAGATGCTCAGCATAAGGATACCAGAGGACATGTCCTGTCTATTCTGATTCTCTTTTAGAAGTCTCATGGGATTAAACCTGGTCACCATCTTTAGTTTTTGTACTGTTAAGGAGTTGAATGGAATGTTCCTGCGTTGTGTCATTTACAGGCCTCCCCAATGATCCACAAGTTAGATCAGCCTGTGATGGCACAAATGTCTTTGGCATTTTTATCTGCTCTCCCAACCTTTTTTTAAACAGTGTTTATGAGGCAGCGTTCAAAAATGGGTTAGGCTTCTATGTGGAATATGGACTTCCTGGGCCCAAATCTGCTTGAGTTCTCTACAAGCAGCCTTTAGAACTAAGGGCACATATAGGAAAGACTTTCAGTACACAACTATGGTTTAGGTTGGAAAAAAATGGCTCCCGGTCTAGATTATCTGTGACTACTCTTAACCAGATAAAACGCATTTGATGATGGCGTCCTGAATCCAATCCCACTTCAGCTGTGAGCTTGAGCTGAAAGGTGTGTCTTGCTATACAGGCATCCAGTGCCAGTCCCTGCTGCTGTTGCCAGTGCTGCCATCAGATCTGGGCACCTTTAGACTCTTAGAGAGTGAGGCTTCAGAAAATTCCAACAATGACTCAGCTGAAAATCCAGGGACCTGGCGTAGAGAGAAGGGTGAAAGTGGGGAAAGTTAAAAATCAGTCTAAAAATATTACTGCTGATTTAGTCTCTTCTTCTCTGAAATGGCATTAATGAGTTGGAACCTTCTGCCAGAATGGGTTGTAAAGGGACAGACAGGTTACTTAAGGGCATCTGACTTTGGGTCACAATTTCCAGAAACTTGGCTCATTCTGTGGCCTGAAAGAGACCTCAAACCAGCTCAGTTCAGATTTTCACCTATTATTTACATTCGTTCTATCCCCATTGCTTCATCAGCTGTGCATTTGCTCCATTAAAAATATAAGTGTGTTTACCTAGATTTGTCTATTACAAAATAGTAATGAACTTTGGGCAGTTTAAAGCAGATGTATTCACTTAATTAAACTGCTTTTATATTACAAATTTGTCCTTTGCCCATTGATACAATAATGCCTTTTTGTGTATGTGCAACCTTACCCTGTAATGTCTGAGCTGTCTCTCCAGCCCCAGAAATGTCTTTTGGAGCAACTGTCTTGCCTTTTTAAAAACATATCTACCTGAAGCAGTAGGCCTTAGCTCTCTTTGTTTCTGTTCAGTGTGAGCTTTTTACAACATGCAGCTAGTTCTGGCCATCACTTTCCTAAAAGTATTATATTCCTTGTCATTTTTTAAAATATTCTTTATTGTTCATGGTACTGTGTTTCTCTGCGTCTCTGATTCTCCCTCCACTCCCACACAGTGCTTTTAGAAATTAGACTCTTTGTGAAATGTCCTGTATAGTAGTCACTTTGGCTTCCTACGTCCTTCAATGTTAGTCTTCAATTATGCTGTAAGAGTTTTATTTATAAGCTCCAATCTTTAGATTAAGGTAAAATCATTTCTTACGAAGCATGTTTGGGTGTAGTAAGGGGAGTAATTAGAAACGTAAAGTAAGAAACCTAGGTTTCTTTGTTTTGTTTTGTTTTAGATTGCAGTTTTCAAAGTTTTAATGTATATATGCAGACCTTACAGGAATCTTGTTAAACTGCAGTTTCTGATTCAGACCTCAAGTAGTATCTAGGATGCATTTTAGTGAGTTCTTACAATGACCATAACTAACTAAGTCTTGAGACCTCTCTTTTAGGTCCCCTGCACTTCTGGTAAGTGAGATTGCCCATCTGTGGTTAATGATCTTAAATGATTTGAACAAATAGGAGGTGTGCCAAGGACATGAAAATAAGGAGACATGAGGTCCTGACAATGCTTTATAATGTAGCTAGTGAGTGATGCACTTCAGAAAAAATGTAATTTGGAGTCAGAAATATCAGGCTATGCTCTGCCGCTATATATATGTGCATTGCTAACCTCAAAACTTAGTTTTCTTTGTTAAGATGGGCCAATACATTTTAGAATTTAGGCAAAGATTCATAGCTACCCAGAGTACTTCTAACATGTGGTTGATTTTTCAGTACATGGAAAAGTTGCTATTAGTAGGAACTTGACAGAATTTGGTCCAGATCATAACATAGATGATTGACCATCTCTGGAGAAAGTGGAGTTCACTAGTGTGGTAGGCCATTTTCTGTTCAGATAGGCTTGTTACATAGTGGAGGATTTCTGTGTTGTTGTTTGAGACTGGGTCTCACTATATAGCTTTGACTGGCTTAGAGCTTGCTTATAGATCAACCTGTCCTTGAACTCAGAGAAATCTGCCTGCCTGGCCTCCAAGGATTGGGATTAAAGGAGTATGCCACCATGCCAGTCCTCGTAGTAGATCTCTATAGAAGATTTCCATAGTTAAGATTCCTGTTGTTGATATGTTAATTTGCAAGAGCACCAAGATACTAACAGATTGTATGTTAGCTGAGGTAGATAGAATTTGTAGCTAGTGAAACGTGTCAACACAAGTGAATATAAACTGGAGTGAATGAGTAGAGTCACCTTTAATGGCTACCATGTTGGTTTTGGGCTCTTTCCCATCCATTTAAAAAACAAAACAAAATCACTTTAGGTAAATGCATAGTTCCCATAGCCAATTCTTGTCCTTAGTGTCCCTAGATATGACCCCATTAGTCCAGTCATTCCTGTGGGCATTTTAAAATTTATTTTATGTGCATTGATGTTTTGCCTACATGTTTGTGTTGAGGTGTCAGATCCCCTGGAACTGGGTTACAGACAGTTGTGAGCTGCCATGTGTATGCTGGGAATTGAATCCAGGTCCTCTGGGAGAGCAGTCAATGTTCTTAACTGCTGAGACATCTCTCCAGCTTTTCTCTTTCTTTCTTTCTTTCTTTCTTTCTTTCTTTCTTTCTTTCTTTCTTTCTTTCTTTCTTTGTTTCTCCCTTCCTTCCTTCCCTTCCCTCCCTTCCCTTCCCCTTCCTCTTCCCCTTCCCCACCTCCCTCCCTCCCTTCCCTCCCTCCCTTCCTTTCTTGGGGGGGGGTGCATATTGCTTTGTGCTATATGATGATGCAGTAACACAGGTCTGACCTCAAAGGAAATAGAGGTATTTTATTTTAGAGCCCAGTATGAATGAATGACTAGACTATGGCCTGGGAATGCAGATTCAGATTACCCCAAATACATTCTCTGGTAACATTCTGATGAAATTTTTTATATCATCAAAACAAAAGAAAGTCATAAGTTAAGGCACCTTAAAGACACACCAGTGATAGCCAGTTGTAGTGATACATGCTTTAATCTGAGCACTTGTCCATCAGAGACAGGACGATCACTAGATTGAGGCCAGCCTGATATACTTGGACAGTTCCAAGCCAGCCAGTGCTACATAGTTAAGAGACCCTGTCTCAAATAAATAAATGAACTGGTTGAAATGCTAGGTAGACAAATTATAGCAGAGCCAAAAGTTCTCTGCTACAGACTTTAGATGTTACCTGATGATATTGTTAGCCTTTGGAGATACTGGAAGCCAGAGGCTTTTTGCACAACCCCAAAAGATTTAAGATTTATATGTGTGTGTGTGTGTGTGTGTGTGTAAAAAAGAGAGAGACAGACAAACAAACACCTACTGTGTTCCATTAGGATAGTTTACAAGATATGGGCACCTTAGTTTACCAGTTGTAGAGGGAGCTTGCAGGCCTGCTTTTCGTCCCGCCTGGCTCCTCCATGGCTAGCTTAACACCTGAAATAACAACACAGAAATTGTATTCATTTAAACACTGCCTGGCCCATTATATCTAGCCTCTTACTTGGCTAACTCTCACATCTTAATTAACCCATATCTAGTAATCTGTGTATCA
>LOEQ01004438.1:36035-47614 GCA_001685075.1 Bramus lutescens
TGGCAGGAACAAAATGCTGAGAGTTCATGTCCTAATCATAAGCACAAAACAGTGAGAACAAGTTAGAAGTGGGAAGAAGATTTTAATCTCAGAGCCCACTCACAGTGACCCAATTCCTATAGCAAGGCTATACCATCAAAAACTTTTCAAACAGCACCACCAACTGGGGATCAAGTTCAAATGCCCAAGACGTTGGGGGCATATCTCATTCAAACCACCACATAGCCTTCCTGTGTCAAGATAATTGGCATGTTATGGCACTAGTTTTCTTGGAACCAGGGTGACCGTTATTTTTGCTGTGACAAGAAGTCTGCTTTTCTTGTCCATGGTAAATGCATCACTATCTTATAAATTACATTTTCTTAAAAAGCCAACTGTTGGGCCTTGTTAAAAGGGAGGTAAAGGGGAGGTGTGTAAAATGTGCACAAACAATCCTAGAACCAGTGGATCAAGCTTTTCCAGCCTCTCTACATTTAAATTCTAAACCTCAACATAGAGATAAAACCGTAAGCAACAACTTTCTCTACTTAGACAAAACTGATAAAATCTACAGATACATTCTCCTGGTTCTCATACTGTGCCTCTGACCCTATAATTATGTAGTGAGTGAGTAAATTCTTTAGCGCAAGTCCAGCCATGGCTACTTCCCTTCCCTCTCGGGGCTTTATTACATAGCATTATCAATTTGTTGGTTTTTTATACATTCTTGGCATAAGTCTGTGTCCTGAACATCATATTGATTTCACATTGGGGAACTCATTGGAGATTCTTATCTCAGGCTTACTGACTCATTGGGGTGGAGTTTGGGAATCTCTAACTCATTTGGGGAGTAATCAGACTCCCCAGTTGGTGCTAGTGGATAGCATTGTGAGAACCACTTATTTTGAGTTCAGGAATTGGTGTGGTGCTGTTTTTATTAGGCTGATTCCAAAGAACTTCACTTTTGTGACATTAAACTACTGTGAAATTTATTGCTCCCCAGGAAGTTAAAAAGATCAGTGCTTTCCTGGGGAGCAGACATGACTGGGCAGAGCACAGGGGATTTGGGGGGCTGTAAGATGACATGCAGCTACCATTGCAGTGTGTAAAAGTCGTCGCACATTTCCTCCAGACCAGTAATTCACAGCGAACATGAGGAAAATCCAGTGTAAGCTGTGGTCTTGAGGCAGCAGTGATTGTCAGTGCAGGGTCATCAGCTAGAACAGATGGACCTTCTAGTGCAGAATGCTGCTAGTTGAGGCTTGTGTGGGACAGTGTGTGTGGAAAATGTTCATTAGTGTGGTTTGCTGTGAACCTAAATCAGCTGTTAGAAAGGAAAGTCTAATTTTTTTTGTTGACACATGAAGCTGTTTAATTAGGTTGTCAGCAATTTAGAAAACCAGTTTGTGAGGATACATCCCGTTCGTCAGAGAGAACTGAGAACACAGGTAGCCCTGCAGCTGAGGAACAGCTTTGTTCTTTGGCAGAATCTGTGAGTCCACTGTTTTCTGATCAGCCTTGCGCACTGCTCTGTAATCTTATATTTATCCTTCTCTGTGTCAAAGATTTGCCCTCCTGATGCCTGGGCTTACGCAGCTGCTTTTTCTTGAACTAAGCATCCGTCAGGTGTTTGGGGATTTTAACTGTGCTGATACCAACTTTTGTAGAGGTGGCGATGACAAACTTCTGATGTGTTCTTCTCAGAGGAACTCTGTTGAGGGCAAGAGGTCCTGTCACAAGCAGTAAACCACTGCCCAGTTGCTTCAGGAAAACCACTCTCTTGTCCCTGTGGCACCCGGGGAGGATGATGAGGAAGACAGTCCCAGGAGTGATGCTGGCACGCAGGCGTCTCACGTGCTGACTGAAGGGCTTTTTGCCAAGGCTCAAGCAGCTTCTGAGGCACATCTTTGGTAGGATAATACCTGGGCATTTTTCGAAGCTTAACCACCCGGGTACCACCATTCTTGTCACCACCAACTGGTTTTGTGACAGTGGCAAAGACCTTTTCCTTTTTCTTCTTCTTTTCAACCTTAGTTTTCGCAGCTGTGTATTTCCTTTTGTACATGGCCTTTCTGGAATACATAGTAGATTGGGAGTACCTGCCAATTCCTCTAACAAGGACTGGATTTCGGCTGCAATGGGGCTTCCCCTTCTTGAGCTTTTTAGCCTTAGGGTCACCCTTTTTNCTGATGTGTTCTTCTCAGAGGAACTCTGTTGAGGGCAAGAGGTCCTGTCACAAGCAGTAAACCACTGCCCAGTTGCTTCAGGAAAACCACTCTCTTGTCCCTGTGGCACCCGGGGAGGATGATGAGGAAGACAGTCCCAGGAGTGATGCTGGCACGCAGGCGTCTCACGTGCTGACTGAAGGGCTTTTTGCCAAGGCTCAAGCAGCTTCTGAGGCACATCTTTGGTAGGATAATACCTGGGCATTTTTCGAAGCTTAACCACCCGGGTACCACCATTCTTGTCACCACCAACTGGTTTTGTGACAGTGGCAAAGACCTTTTCCTTTTTCTTCTTCTTTTCAACCTTAGTTTTCGCAGCTGTGTATTTCCTTTTGTACATGGCCTTTCTGGAATACATAGTAGATTGGGAGTACCTGCCAATTCCTCTAACAAGGACTGGATTTCGGCTGCAATGGGGCTTCCCCTTCTTGAGCTTTTTAGCCTTAGGGTCACCCTTTTTTGGCTGCAACAGTGGCAGGGTTATCACCGCCAGCCTTCTTGGCTGCAGGTTTCTTCTCTTTTGCATCAGGTTTCTCGGCTTTTTCACCCACCATCTTGCAAGATGGGAAAGAGAGCAGGAAAGTCTATTTTTTAATTTGTATCTTAAAGGGTAAAGAGCCCCTTAGGATGGTCACAGCACTTTTAAATAATCCATTGACTAATCTGGTTCTTTGCTTTATAAGAAGTTCTTCTGGTTTTTGTTGTTCAGTCTGACAGTTGGTCATTCTCTGGCTCCCACAGTGACCCAGGTTCCCTTCTCTCCTCATTTGATTGGCCCTCAGACAGCAAGCTGGAGCTCATCGTATCTAAGATTAATTCATGTGTGCTTTCCTCCTTTATCCCTTGCTTTCACACAGGAGACTGTCACAGCTACAGACAGTTGGTCTGCCTCATGCCCCTGATGATACCCATTTCTTCCCGCCTAGCAGAGATTGAGTCTCCCTTTGATGCACCAGCTCCAGGCTGTCCCAGTTCTCTCACTTCTGTGACTGTTTTCTTTGTCCTGACTGTTGTCCATTATTATCAGTACGGTATTTGACTCTCTCTTACTATCTCTTCTATCTCAGATAATTTATACATTTCTTCTCTTTAGACACAGATTCATCTGTCTAACCTCCTATCCTATGTAGACCCTATATTCTTTGATATATCCTGTAACTCTATATTGCCCTGTGTGCAAAGTAGCCTTTTTCATGAATTTGTAGAGCTGTTGACTTTCCTGGTACCTTCTACCAGGCTCTCCAAACCTCAAGCCTTGTAAGTCTAGGTCCTATCTGGTTCCTTCTTGCTTACCCACTTGAGAAGTCTGACCTCTACAGACTTCCATTGAACAATATCTTTACTTGTCCTCTGTGACCATTACCACCAGCCTTCTTTAGGTCTTCATTGAATTGTTTTTACCTCCTTGGGTCTGCCTTAGTTCTCTTCCTACTTCAAAACATTTTAAAAGATCTTCACAGACTAAGTTTCCAAAAATAGTTACTGGCATTTGTAAGTCTGCTTCATTGTAATGACCTCTGCCTGCTAGACTAGATTTGATTCTGGGAGGCAAAGAATCAGAGGACAGAGGATGTCGCACTTTCCCCAGTGATATTGAGCTTTTTTTTTAATACCCCAGATCTTTGTGCATGACTTTACATACACACGGGGAGGGGCAGTGAGGGGGGAGAGAGAAGATGAGAGGAGAGAGTATGTTCCTGCTGTTGCTGGCACAAAGCCCTCTAAATACCTAGGTTTAGACCAGTAACCATCTCAATGATATAAGTATTTCCACCCTTTTATTCTTAATGCTTCTAGCTTTTAAATGCTCTGTTCTACCTTTCACAGGGCTCTTGTTCACTTTCTTGAGAACTCATGCTCTGTTCATTCCTGTGGCCCTTAGTTGCAAGTATAGAATTATGGGCCTGTCAGTTTGCTACTTTTGCTTACTCTGCAGAACGAGCAAGTTTCTGTTGTATTTTCTCTCACTATTATGAACATAGGAAATTCAACTCAAGTTGTATTGGATAAGGTTGCCTTGCTTGGAAGCCTGTGTGCCTCAGATGGGTGACAGTGCCCTTTCACCCCACATGGCCTCAGCAACTGCAGCTATGATACAGAGTATGTGTCCTACCATACAGGATGCTCTCTGAAGCTGCCAGCTGATAAACCTTTGGGGGGATTTTCAGGTGCAGGTAATCCCTTGGGTCTTGGCTGACAGCAACTTCGTCTGGAGCCCATCTCAAAGACTGGATCCCAGCAGGACGGTGTTTGTTGGTGCCTTGCACGGAATGCTCAATGCTGAGGCTTTGGCTGCCATCTTGAATGACCTATTTGGTGGAGTGGTGTATGCTGGGATTGACACAGATAAGCACAAGTACCCCATTGGTGAGTGTCCTACTTCTGTGTGGGAAGGCTTGGTGCCCCTGGGAGTAAATTAAGACTATAATACCTGCCCTTGAGAATGGAGAGAGAACTGACCCAGGTTTGCAGATCATCTTTTCCTCCAGAAGTTACCAGTACTGGCTCATTTTGCTTCTGCTCCTGGTTCCCACATGGGGAAAGAGTGAGTGTAGTAGGATCTTTGATAATATTGGTAAAAATGAAGAAGTTTGATGAAATTCTCAAAGTACACAGCTAAACAGCTTAGGACAAACTATAGAAGTATTGCATTTAAAGACTGTACTGAGAACTTGCCAGGCTCCTTTATTAAAAATTCTTGCCAGACATGGTGGCAAATACCTGTTGCCCCAGCCCTTGGGAGACAGAGGCGGGAAGATCTCAGTTCAAAGCCAGCCTGGTCTACAGAGTGAGTTCCAGGACAGTCATGGCTACACACAGAGTGAGACCTTGTCAGGACAGAAGAGGGGAGAAAAGGAAGAAAGGAAAATTTGTTTTGTTTTTACATCTTTGATGTTGTCTAGAGTAAGAGACAAGATCAGATCAAAGGTGCTTTCTGAATAACTCAAAAACTAGGACAACTATTACAACTATTGAGCTGTTCTACCTTAAGGTAGTCTGTGTCCTGACCACTGAGTTTTGATCCTTTCTGAGAAAGGAGGTTTAGTTCCAGACTTCGTACAATAATCTCAGTGATTGCGTTTGAAAGTGGAACAGACCTGAAATCTGATCAAAGCATATATACTTAACCTACCTTCTCAGATGCCTGATCTATCCACCCACACTGAATCTGATCAGGAACAAGCACTGTATGCTTGTCAGTTCTGTAATGCAGATGGAGAACTAGGATTTCAGAGGCTGTAGGGGAGGGGCCACACTTGGCAGGAGGGGGAATTCGTCTGCTTGTTCCTAGTTCTCTAAGGTACCTCTGGGTCAGGCTAGGTTTGATTGCTATTTCTACCCCTTAGAGAATTTAGTCTGTAGCATGGTTTCCACCTGAGCCCTTTCTCCTTCTCTGTGAATCTACCTCCACAGGAGGAGCCCCTTCCCTTTCCTCTTACTAATTTGTCTTATGTCATTACTGTCTAATGTGATAGCCACCACCAGAATGTGGTGAGTACATGTGTTAAAATATCTGGAACACAGTGCGGTGTTGGTGGCACATGCCTTTAGTCCCAGCATTCAGGAGGCAGAGGCACGTGGATCTCTGTCAGTTCAAGGCCAGCTTGGTCTTGAACATAGTGAGTTCCAGGACAGCCAGGGCAACACAGAGGAACCCTGTTTCTGGAAAAAAAAAAGAACATATAAAATATATTATTAAGATTCCACTACTTTTGATTTTACTGTGACAACCACTAAATTCGAAATTACATGAATACTTATATTTATGTCAGACAGCTCTGGTATAGAAATAGGGTTTCTTGAGTGTTTAAGAGAATTTGAACAGAATGTGTAAGCTTGTGCCGGGTTTTCTTAGGGTCTGGTCGCGTGACTTTCAATAACCAACGTAGTTACCTGAAAGCAGTCAGCGCTGCTTTTGTGGAGATCAAAACCACCAAGTTTACCAAGAAGGTGAGTGTCTGGTTATGCCCTTACTGAGAGAGACTTGGGTCAGTTTCAAAAACAGCATAGTTCCAAGGGTAAGGCGGTGAGCTCCACTACAGAGCTAACCTGTAGGGTTTGAGGTGGCCTTTGCCTTTGTCTCTGGGGACTCAGGAGAAAGGGACCTAGACTGTCAGGTGCCTGAGTGAATGTGGGTGGGGAGAAGTTCCCTTGTTTGGGTATTTGTCTGAAGTTGAGTAGATTGACTGTCTTTATCACCTTTTACCTGAATCCTCTGAGTACTTCCCTGCTGCTCATTGATGGAGAACCAGGGTTCATTTTGCTGAGAAGAGCAGGCAATAAAGCCTTGTGGTTGTTAAATGTTAGAAGCAACCAGTTCTGTCTCTATACAATATGAGTCTATGCACTAAGATCCATATTTGGCCCCAGGCCACAATTCTGTCTAGGCGCCATTAGAACAGACAGACATACTGCATCCTGTGTACCCAGTAACATGCTCCTAAAGTTCACCTGACCCACAGAGCCATTTTATCTCCCTATGTTGCTGTTCCTCAGGTTCAAATTGACCCCTATCTAGAAGATTCTCTGTGTCTTATCTGCGGTTCACAGCCTGGCCCTTTCTTCTGTCGTGATCAGGTAAGTTCCCTGGGCACTAGAAATGTCTAATTTTACCACAGTTAAAAAATGTGTTAAGGCATATTTATGATGTTGAGTATTAGAATTCTCATGTGACTCGTAATGCCTGAAAGCACAGAGACAGTAGTCAAGAAGGTACACTATAGATAGTTGATTCACAGTCTGGGAATGTCAAGGTGCTTGTTGTATTTTCCCTTTCTCTTTCCCTTCCTGGGCTACTGCTGTACAAAATGGCCATTGGTGATGATAGGTGCTTTTTGGTGTGTGTGTGTGTTTTTTTAATTGCCTTACTGTGTAGTCCTGACTGGCTTGAGACTCATGTAATTAAGCTAGCCTTGAGCTTGCAACAAACCTCCTTCTTTCCCACTGCTCCTACCAGAGCCTTGGTATCATTGGCATATGTTACTATACCCAGATAGTGGTTCTGTAGACATTGAGTAGTTGGGTACCTATGAATGAAACGCTACTGATATATTTTTTAAGTCGACAAGCATGTCCAGCTACAGTCTCTGATACTATTTGCCTCAGGATAGGTATGAATGCTGCCCAACCCAAAAATGTAATTTTAGGACGTTTTTACCCCCCCACCTTGTGAAGTGTTGGTTTGGTTTTGTATCTGGGTTGTGTGGTTTTCCAGCGTGAATCAACATTGTGTTGCAATGCCAGGTTAGGCACACCTTGCTGGGACTGAGTTTTTCCCTACTTTATTTCTGAACTTCTGGACTACTTTGGTGTTTGTATCTGGGTTCTAACCATAGTCGTCAGAGGGGAAATCTACATGAAAACTTTGTATTGGGAGTCTCTGGGTGGTGGAACATGGATGGATCTGGGTGTGTTTGGCAGTTAGTGCTTTCTGACTTGAATGTATATACACATCAACTTTGTTGAAATGAGAATCTGCTGAGTGGTGTTTGTGTTGCTGTTTTGAATGACAAAACACATTAAAATATGTTTTCATACATGCATACAGTATATTTTGATCACATTTAACCCTACTTCTCCTAATTCCTTTCCATCTATTCCCTCTCAACCTTATCTTTTTGTTTTACTTTGATGCTGTTGCTGTTTGGTTTGGTTGGTTTTGTTTGTTTTTGAGACAGGGCTTCACCTTGTACCTCTGGTCAACCTGTAAACTATGTAAAACTATGTAAACCAGGCTGGCCTCAAACTCAAAGATCTACCTGCCTTTGCTTTCCCAGTTCTAGGAGAATCAAAGACCTGCACTACCATGCCCAGCCTCTTTTTTTTTTTTATAAGTAACAAGCCTAGTCCCACTGTGCTACTCATATACTCTTGGTAGTCCATCTACTAAGGGATAAAGACTTAAAGAAAACTGACTTTCTTTCTTCCAGAAGCTGTAAGCTGTCCGCAGCTCTCAGCTAGGAGTCGTGGCTTGTGAGCCTTTTTCCTGTTAATGCTGGAATGTTCTTTGGGTTGATCTTGTGTAGGCACAACCATCAAACCACATTTGAAACCTTTTCTAGGATGTTGGGAACCTTCCAGACTCTAGCAATTCATCCATGTTTAGTAATGCTGTTGTTTGCATGAAGGCTGTAGATACACAGGCTCTCAGGGAGCTCAGAGTGAGTAAGCCTGAAAACAAGTATCTTTCTAAATCACGTTCACAGTGAATCCTGTTTCACATTCTTGGCAGGAAGTTGTGACTTGCTTAGGTTATTCAGCTAGCAAAAACAGTCACTTCTCACTGAGAAGAGAAAGGCACGTCTCCTTATACTTGAATCTGTAACCAGTTCTTCAAACATTCTCTCATGTTGGCAGCCATAATATTCAACTGCTCTGTAGGTGAGAAGGGTGGGGAATTGGGAAGCTGCATGGTCTCTCTGAACACCAGGAGCCTAAAATGTTTGCATAAGGGTACACATGAAAAAGGATAGCATTTACTTTAGTCAGTTGGAGCTCTGTTACCATGAGAGGGCTAACAGGAAGTATCTCTTCTAGCCCCACAGAAACCAGCTTCCATCTCCTCTTGAAAGAATCTTTATATCTAGTGCTAACCTCTGTTTCCCTAACCTAGGTGTGCTTCAAGTATTTTTGCCGAAGCTGCTGGCACTGGCGACACAGCATGGAAGGCCTGCGCCATCACAGCCCCCTGATGAGGAACCAGAAGAACTGAGATTCCATCTAGAGAAGCTGACCTTGCCCAGTGGCCTGTATTGCCCAAGGCTGGCAAATCAGGCCTGTACCCTGCACTGGCGCCCAAGGAGCTAGCTTTCTGCAGACAAGGGAACATTGTAGTCACCTTTGTACTTGCTAAATCTGTCTTTGTTTCTGCACTAATTAATGCACAACGAGTTTTGTCAGGTTTTGTTTTCAGGGGTGTGCCAGAGCAAGGACCCTCAGGCTCACCCTCAAGCAAATGTAGTTTTCCCAGATTCTAGTTCCTCATTTTGCAAATGAAAAGAAAAACAACAAACTGTGTGTCCAGAAGGTATTGACACAGAAGCCTACACCTAACTTTATTTATTAAAGCGCTTTTTACATTCCTTGCAATACTGATGGTGGTGATGCGCAGGTCTCATTGGTTCATTCTTGCAGTTGCCATACAGTGCCTTTCCATTTATTTAACCCCCACCTGAACGGCATAAATTGAGTGTTCAGCTGGTGTTTTTTACTGTAAACAAACAAGGAGACTTTGCTCTTCATTTAAACCAAATCATATTTCATAGTTTACGCTCGAGGGTTTTTACTGGTTCCTTTTTACACTCCTTAAAACAGTTTTTAAGTCATTTGGAACAATAGATTTTTTTTTCTTTTCTGGCAGCTTTTAACATTATAGCAAATTTGTGTCTGGGGGACTGCTGGTCACAGTTGCAAATCAAAGCATTTGTAACCAAGGGAAAAATTATTTTATTTAAAACTGGACCGGAGGGAAAGAAAATTAGGTCTGAGCAGCTGGCTGTATATAGTTTTAAATGGCTTGTCACACCTTCTTACGTTGCACTTACGTGGGGGAGGGTTGGTAGAAGTTTTTAATCAGTCACAGGGTTTTTTCTTTTGTAAATGAGCTTAAAAATTAAAAAAAAAAAGGGCTGCTTTTTGGTGGGGGCAGTTGAAGGCTCACAGGAGCCCTTTCTCTTAGAGGGGCAAGTACCCTTCCTTACATCTTTTATTTGAAGAATGTATGAATCAACAGAGTTGACACAAAAATGCTACTGGATTTTGAAAACTTGACTTTTTCTTTTTAACTACTACTTGCCCCTCTTAGGGAAGCTGTGTGCCAAAGAACCAGTGTCATCCCCTCCCTCCTGCTGAGCTGATGTTGCATTGTTCATATCCCAGCTACTCTGTGGGTTTTGTGAAGCTGTGTGTGAAGTCTCTACCTCATTGTTGTATATGCAGGCAAGACTGCACTCTCCTACAGATGTGTGGAGTAAGCTGTGGTGTACTTTTTTTGGCACATAATAAACACGTTGCAGCAGAGTTGTGTGCTTTTGTCTCAGTGTCTGGGGGTGTGTATATAGCAAACAGGTAAGATTCCAAAGAGTCCTCTTTTCTTGGATTTTCTGCAATAAGATTGCAGCTCAGGGTGATAGTATGAGTGTGTGAAAACTGCCCATATGTGGCACTTGTTACATCCTGGTCAGCCAACTTTGGAGAGATCTGTCCAGTAGCTGGGTGATGACAATCTGAAACAAGAGACACTGTGTCAGATCCTTGGCCATCAAGAAGAATGCCTGCAGGCACAACCACCAAGGTGTCAGAACCACTTGTACCCTGCTCTCCTGTGAGTTCATGTTTCTTCTCTTAGACTCACATGTGCTGCTGTCCTTTCTGAGTGGATGCTACTTTGC
Organism: Bramus lutescens; assembly: GCA_001685075.1. Taxonomy (NCBI): domain Eukaryota; kingdom Metazoa; phylum Chordata; class Mammalia; order Rodentia; family Cricetidae; genus Bramus; species Bramus lutescens. The sequence goes on from LOEQ01004438.1 coordinate 46,630, forward strand.
TTTTTTGGTTCAGAGTCTTTCTGTCCTTGTGTTGGAAGGCCTTCTGTAATCCAGCCTAATTTAAAACTCAACAAAAGTCTGCCAGTGAAGCAGGCATCCTAAGGGATGGGATTAAAGGTGTGCACCACCATCCCCAGCAGCACTTTGGATTTTCTTGCCAGCCCTTACACTAGAGTTTTTGTTATGACAGAGTGATGATGGTTTTCAGGTAGAGAAGTTGTGAACCAGCCTGTTGAACTGCTTTGGGAAACTATAGTCTGAGGTTGTACGTACTAAAGCATCCCTCCTATAAGGTACAGAAACTCACTACTGATCAGGATTTCTGTAGTACTGTAGGGTCTAGAATCCATTTGAAGCCTGGCAGCGACTTCATTAGCATTTCATCAGTAAAATTAAGATTGTGCAACACTGAGAGCACATTAACCCCTTCATCTTTTTAGTCTCTTCCTGTTCCTTAAATAATGGCATCTCTTTTTCCTCCCTCCGTGAGCTACTTTCAGGTGAGGGTTTCTTGTGCTTCACCTTCTGACCGGAGTGATGTAGATGAGTTGAAAGTTGAGGCACAGCCGTGGTCCCCTGGATACATCCAACGTGGCTGGCACAGTCTCATGTTTTGAGTCTAGGACCCCATCGTCCCAGTAAACAGGAAAGGCTGATGAGGACGCTGAGCAGTGACTTAAAAGCCTGCTTTGGGTATGGCAGAACAGCCAGAAGAAGTTGAATTTTGGATTCTTAGGTATAGGTTCAATTCCTATTCTAGAAATAAGAGGAGTAAAAGGAACTCAGCAAACGTGATAGTGTCTTAACTTGTTGGGAGCAGTAGAACGAACTGAGATCTGAATTTGTTCATAAAAATGTTTCCTGCGGTGGTAGCACACGCCTTTAATCCCACCACTTGGGAGGCAGAGGCAGGCGAATCTCTTGAGTTCAAGGCCAGCCAAGACTATTTCACAGAGAAACCTTGTCTCAGGAAAAAAAAAAAAAA
>LOEQ01004439.1:0-14377 GCA_001685075.1 Bramus lutescens
CTGTCCTGGAACTAGCTCTTGTAGACCAGGCTGGCCTTGAACTCACAGTGATCCCCCTGCCTATGCCTCCCAAGTGCTAGGATAATTAGGCTTGTGCCACCACTGCCCAGCAATATTTCTGTATTTAAACAGAAGGCCTTACTTAGTAATAACTAAATAATACTAATTCTCAGAAGCCAACTTCAGCAATCATAATCAACTTTAGAAAAGAACAGGTAAAATATTCTACCAAAAATTTGTAATTTCTCATACAAAGCTTAAAAATATTGTTGCGCTCATCATTTGACAATAGCAGATTGAAGAAGTAACTGATGTGTGAAGAGTTAAGGAATGGGGCTGTACTAAACATCAGTACCAAGAAAACACGGCTGATTTTTGCTACATCAAAAATCAAAATCAAAAAACAAAACAAAAAACCAAAACAACCAAAAAATAACCCTGTGAGGTCTTATGTATACTCCTAATACATTATTCTATTTATGCAGAGATAGACCAGTTTAAATACTTAAGTGGAAATGGAACACAGGAAGTTCCTGTGCAGCCACTGCTTGTTGACATGTAGGTGGGAAGCTAGTGAGATAAGGCATTTTCACCTGAAATGATAGTTGACCTTTAAGAAACTCAGTTTCTGGGTGGTTGAATATACCACACTCCCATACAGTGCAGTTCCTTGACCTCACCAGAACAAAAGAGTCGTGAAATTTGAAAATACTTAATTTCCCCAGCACAGCTGAGTACACAGTCCTCTAGGTAGAGGGAAATCAACAATGCATCAGGGTCATTATGTAGCAGTAACAGAATGTGTTTGGTAACTGGAGATAGCATGAAAGTATTAACACCAGGCACGATTCACAGCTCTCTATTAGAAACTTTGAAAACTGGCTACTCACAAAGCATTTCTCCAATTTTCTTCCTGAGAGTGTGAATATATCAGGGTGTCCTCTATATAACCTAATTCTATGTCCTTTCAGAGTTTCTTCCGTCTTCAGTTTTAAAGTCTTCCATGTTTTAGTAAAATTCATATAATATAAGAACTTCAAAGTGATCCTCAAAATTAATAGTCATCTGAGTCCTAATAAGAGCTGAAGTATACCCCTGCTGTAATACCCATGGCTGCTCAGATAAATGCCACTCATTGGTATACATCATTCATCTTTCCATCTTTTAATTTCTTAGGGTTTACATATCCAGTTTTTAAAATATGTATCTTAAAAAATACAAAAATGTGATTGACTTAGGTAACATGTATGCAAAGTATTTAAACTGAGTGCAACCCACAATCCATAGTGGACACCAAGGATCTAGAGGTCTGGGGATAGAGAGGGCAAATGAGCATAAAGACATGATGCTGAGGTGAGCAGTGAATTCTAAGAGAGGCGTGCACAGTAAGTAAGAAATCCTGCTGGGAAGAAATTCTAAATTTATCTTTTATTCCAAAATGCTTGCTGTGATCCAAAAGTGCTTTGGAGCATGCTGCTTTTTTTTTTCTGTGACATAAAATTTGGTAAGGATAGTGTTTTCTTTTAATAGAATTGTTCCAGTAATGACTAACACCTTGCGTTTGAAGAGTTTTATCTTCTGGGTATTCATTCAGGAGAAAACTTTTTCTTCTTTACTTTCTCGTCTTCCTGTTTGGTTCGAATCTCACCTTTTAAAAAATGCTACTTTCAGAAATAATCATTACTCTTTCTAAATTCATACTTCAAGAGTATAAGCTATGTGAAGAAATATTTTCACCTTCACTTCTCTATGACTATAGTTTCTAAATTAGTGACATGCTTTGTTTATAAAAGTTGATAAAGGTATTGGTATTATTCTTACTATTCCTAATATTTAATGTAAATATAATTTCATATGAAGAGATTAAGGTAATTTCTAATGTATCCTGTATTTTTACAAATTAGTATTCTACATACATGAAGTAATCAAAGGTATCAAAAATAAATAAATTGAAAGAATAAATTAATTCTGGGCCGGAATTTAAAACTATACAGGAAACTCATTCTCAAAATCTTATCTATAAAACAAGAGGTATCAAATAGTATATTTATATTCTGAAAGAAACTTCTCAGTACTTGATCCATTAAGCATATGTTGATTGTACAGTGTTCTGTTAAAGGCAGGATGGTAGAGAAGCTTCTGTAGAGAGGACTTTTTTTACAAACATTCAAAAGTCACAAACATCAAGGCATATTAATTGATGGAGAAAGTAATACTGCTTAGTTTCAAAACTTATATAAATTCGTCCCCAATGTTTACAGAATAATACATCTGACTGTTTATAAAATAAAAGAGAATACCCACCTAATAGGCTGTCGTCATTGCAGGTTCCATTAATCATATATTTTCCTTCTGGGCAGACACAAGTGGCCCCAGAAGGATTCAGCAAGCAGAGGAAATCACATGACAAATTCAAACAAGGATTGGGTACTAATAGAAACAAAATGAAGAAAAACAGAGATGTGTGGGAGAAAAGTTGAAATAAGTTTCAAAAGAATAAAATTCAGCAAGCTGAAATGATGAATTACCAATATGAAAAAGAAATCAAAGCAATTTTTACTGAGGCTACTGCATTTTAATGCTGACACTCTACTTTATAAGTAAGGAAAAATCATTACAGAATATCTTCTTTGATAAGGAATTTGCCCATTCTACAAAGGATATGATTGTACATCTATACATTTTTCATTAGTTCAGGGTTACTTTTCCATAAACTTAGTTAGATTGAAAGTAACCCAGCTTCCTTTCTGATTCAGTACATGTATAGTTATCTATGTTGATTATTTTATCCTCTGGCCATTATGAATGATTATCTGGTGATTGCCTTTTCCAGAATATTCAAGACTAAGATTTAGGTGGCAAATCTAAACAAGAAAATTTCAACTGAGCACTTTGCTAAATTCTTGCTATTTTAAATTTCCAATGGACATAAAAGCATGCAAAAAAAGTAACACAACTTTAGAATTGGGATATCCGAACCATTTTTTGTATGTAACTCGTTGTACAGTTTTGAAAGAAACAATTTATCACTTGTGTTCACAAAGACTCAAGTTCACATGCTTTTTTTAAGTTCAAAGTATATTAAAAAATTTTTTATTGGAAACATTAAAATGGTTTCCTACTTACCATGTGAGAGACTGGGCACAAAACTTATCTAAATCATTATATAGTAAGCATCTTATGTGGTCAGAGGGGATTCATGCTCTTTACTACATTCTAGCCAGAAAACAGAACCTTTCTGATAAAATCCATGGCTACATCCTACCATGTTTACGATAGGAATGCATTAACTTTAGATTATATTTCTAGCAGCATTGAGTTGAGATTATGAATTAGGCAGAACTATAAAGTGGGATGATATGTCCAAGTATTAAACATAAACTCAGTATATGTGATTTTTCTTAAATGCAGCAGCACCTAAGGAGGTATTTCAGTAATTTATTTTCTGCCAGAATGTGTTCCCAGTGATTTCTATAAACATAGTTGTCTTTCCACAAAATTGCAAAGCTCACATTGAAATGTATTTTGACTTGCCTTGAATATTGACTGTAAATTCAGGAATTGTGGCACACACCTCTAGCCTCAGCTCTTGGGAGGCAGAGGCAGACAAGTATCTGAGTTTAAGGACAGCCTGGTCTACAAAGGGAACTCCAGAACAGCCAGGGCTACAATAAGAAACACTGTCTTTAAAAAATGACTATAAATAAATATAAATGAATTAATAAACACGACATATGTGTACTAATATTTGAATTTCCAATGTACTTGGATGAGCTTGCAAAATAGTTTCAATATATCATCCTTAATAACTTCTTTAGAGAATCCTTCCTAGGTTGGAAATTTATGTTTATGATAAATTGTAAACAACATATCAGATAAGATACAACTCTTGGGCAGAGATTTCTATGACCATTCTTGTGGTCAGTGGTAATGGTATGGTGGTCAATGGTTCTTAACAACAGCACTGACAAATGGCAATTGATGAATTTTCCTAACTCTAAGGTAGACCAACCTCATAAGCTATTTTAATTGTTTTTAAATAGAAATTTAATTCCAAGAAAATTAATTCTAAAAAAGTTGCAGCAAAGTGTTCATATTTCTCTGGCAATAGAAGACACTTTTATATATTCGCTAAACTGAAATGCCTGTGGACATCAAAAGCAGACTTAGATAGCCTACTGGCAATATTAACATAGTTCCATAATTACAAACATATTAATTTAAGATATCTCAGAAAATATTAGATAAATTTTACTTACAGTTTAGTTGTTTATAGCGGTGTGATATCAGAACACTCTTTGTTTTATCAACATCCAAAGCTAGGATTTCTACTGAGCCACGGCCAAACTTTTGTACTCTAAATATACCATTTTTAGGTCCTGCTCCATATATATAATCTTCAAAGACATCAATTCTGTGAGGATGCAGCAAACCTGGAATGTTCAGAAGAAAAGAACTAATGCCAGTTTGTGTGAGTTCCATCTACGTGTGTCACACAATCATGACTTGATGACGCAGATATATTTTACAATTAATATTTGCTAACACAGGCTGTGTATAAATTCGAATGTTAAAAATACCTACATTTATCCAAAATTCAATTACTGGGCTTTTTGTCAACTTCAAACTTAAAAATAGTTTTAGTGGTTGCTGTAAGGTGATAAACATGCCACCTAGAACCTATTGCACAAACATTTCCATCACTCTCTTGCCGCTTCTTCAGAGCTTATCTGGGGTTATTTTACGTGGGCTGAATAATTGCCTGTGGTGTGATGTTGACAAGAAGAAAAACAAGTCTCATCTGTAACACAAAGCTGGCTGTTCAGAAAAATCCTCATTTATTAACTTATTGGTTGAATTCTATTATCTGAATTAGTGGATTTTCATGTAATTACAAGATGATTTGAAATAATAGAAATGGTTATTGTGGCATATGCATGTGATGTCAACACTCAGGAAGTTCAAACATAAAGAAGAGTTTAAGGCCACCATGAGCTACAGAATGATGCACTATCAAACAACAAAAACAAAGATTACTCTCTTTTACTTTAGAAAACGGATATAGAGTGTTTGGAAGGATAAAGCAGCAGTTAAGAGAATTTGTTGCTTCTGCTAAGGACCTGAGTTCAATTCCCAACATACCTAGTGACTCACAACCATCTGTGTTTCTACTTTCTGACTCCTCTCATATGACCTCTATTGGTATCAGACATAGATATGATACATATATATATATATATATACCTATAGGCAAAAATATCCATGTACATAAAATAAAAATAAATAAATCTTACAAAATAATAGATTTTTTTCCATGTTCTGCCTTTCTTTTCAACACTATACCAGGTTAACATAAAAGTCAGAGAAGATTTGGTAAATTCCTAAGAATGGAAACTGAGCAAACAAACCAAGGAAGCAAAGACAAGAGCAATAAAACACTGTTTAAACAAAGATACCATGGACTTTTCATTCCATCATTTTTCAACTTCCTAATTTTATTACAAAAACCACGTGAAATTAAGTTACATTTAGTGGATAGAGTAATAAAATCCTTAATGTTTTAAGTTTGCATTGTACTTGTAAATTATGAAAAGAGAAAGAGAGGGGAAAAAAAGAAGATAGAACAAAATTACTTGTCAGCCAGGTAAAGAGTGTTAGGCAATCAATAGGAACCAAAAAATAGGATAAGAAAATGGGAGGTGGGTAGAGAAGCAGAGAGAAAAATGGACACAGCTGTGAAACACAGAAGATCCTGCACTGTTAGTGGAAGGGATACTGGTTGCTTCCCCTCTTAATAACTTAATAACCATGCTCATGACGAAAGACTCATAATAATATGTTGCCTGCAGCTTGCCCATCATCACAATTTTGAAAAAGTTAATCCTGACTGGAATTATTCATAAAATTCTCATAGAACGAAATAATTTCTAAGCATTGACAGGCAGCACCTATACTTGTCCAAGCTGAGGTGCTCTCTGCCTTGGCCTCTTCAGTATCCCAATGGGATAGGACATTTTAATTAACAGAAACATTGCAATATGAAAGAATTTGAGAAAATTCAGATTGAAGATTGTCTATACTTCTTTGTCTGTGTCGTGAACTAACTAACATTGCCAGTAAAAAAAAGTACTCTGCAAACCTTGGTTGCTGCTGACAGAGACCACTGGACTGGAACCATCATAGAGGACACTGCCAATGATGGAGAGCTCAAAGTCAGCCCAGTAGATGCGTTCACCAAAGTGATCAACCGTCAGACCTGAAAACCAATATGTAGGTACAAGTCATACAAAGAGACTAAGGTTACTTACAGTTCAGTTTTGATTTTAATGTTTAATTATGATTGGTATTTTTCAAGAATCATAAAAATCATCCGTTGCATATCACAGTAATGTAGGAACTAGGTAAAAATGAATTCTTTACCTCTACCCTTGAAAACATGCATTCAGATCAGATAGCATTCATTTAATAACAGATTAGAACAATCTTAACCCAAAACGTAAGATCACCTTAATCATTCTTTTCATACTTACTGAGTTCTCAATTATAGCTAGCTTATTATAATTTTACATAAAATTTTAGGTTTTATCTTGAGTCATGGAAGTTCTCTGTGCAATAATAATTTAAACTTAGTGTAACCATCTTTATTTCAAATTCCTTTATGAAGCTCTAGAGCCCAGAGTCTAAATATTCAGGAACATTAGATAAAACAAAGCCTTTAAGAACGGGTCTGAACAGCTGGTGGGATAGCTCAGTGATAAAGAGCACTGACTGAGCCTCCAGAGGACCAAGATTCAATTCCTAGTACCAAGATGGCAGCTAACAACTGTCCCTAACTGTAAGATCTGACACCTTCACATAGACATAGATGCAGGCAAAATACCAATGCAAATAAATTTTAAAAAGAGAATTTATCTGAGTGTGGAGACATTCATATGCATGATTCAGCTTAACGCAACTAAAGACCTCCATCAGTATAAGAGACAATGAGCACTGAAGTCACTATTCAGAATTGTAGTGTCACTGGTATTTCTCATCTTATAGGTTTCTTCTAAGAATGCTAATCCTTATTTTCTTAGTCATTCTATGCTAGTAACCAACAAAGCACTAAAGCAATAATTCATTAAAAGGCTATTTCCATTTCTCTGTTGTTCATTTTATAAATATGATTGAGATTATGACAGTATCTTCTCTCAGAAAAAGGGTATACACTATGTTAAAATATAAAGTTACTCATGGAGGGAAATGTAATAACATCTATGACACATAATTTCTTGAGTAAATCTTCATTATTACAGATGTTTAATTTGTGTGGTATTAAATATTGAATATTTACACAGAATGCATTTTGCAACTTGAAAGAACATTGCAAATAAAATGTAGCTAACAGATTAATACCATGGAGTGTTGGTATACCTCTAGGTAAATGCCCACTAAATTACAGGGTTTTTTTTTGTGGGTTGGAGTGGAGAAGAAAAACAGTTGGATGAAAAGCAATTTGTGAGTAACTTTTCAATTTGTTATGTAGTTCTAGTTGAGATAAAATTTAACCAAGTATAGAAATGTACTCATCTTTAAGTAAAAGAAGATGAACTGTGCCCAGTGAGACTCTGAGAAATGGTGTAAAGTAAGTTAAGGTGTAGACTGTGCTTTGTAGCTTACTGCTTGAGCTGTCTCTGCTTCTGTGTAATTCTGAGAAAAACGAACTCTAAAATTATTCAGTTTCCTGCTGTTGATATTAGGGTCAAGCCTTGGTGAAGAAAAGAAAAACACTTGCCTTGCTCCTTTGTGAATTTAGTAGAATAAGCAGTTAAACCAAACACACCTTCTCCCCCATTTAATTAGTTTTCTGTTTCTAGATTATATTTGCTTATTATGAAAAAGAGTAAAACCATGGTTTATTATGTTTACTACAAATTTGTTATGAGTACACTTGACTGTACCAACCTTTGTCAAGTAGTGAACTATTGACTGAGACTACACAAAATTAGAAATTACAGAATAAAGAACAAAGGTTTTAGAGAAGTGGAATTTATAATACAAAAAGAAATCAATAAATCAAAGATTGTGCTTTTTCTTAAGCCCTTTAGTTTGCAAAGTCCTTTAAATATTAACGATATTAAAAGAATGCTCACTTTTCTTATAGTAGCAGTGAAAGCCAAGTTTATATGGAATAACAAGTGCCTGTCTCCCTCTAAAATATCTCCTCTTTGTTTTTAATGAACTGTCAATAACAACAACAAAAAAATAAAGGCATAGTAGAAAACTTTTCTATATAAACTGAAAATGACAAATATATTGTGTGAAATTAGTAGGAGTAAGGACATTTTAAATAAAATGCTGCATTTTGAAACTAAACTTTTATTTTCTTAATTTCAAACCCTATTACATCATTTCTCCTTCTCTTTCATCTCTTCAATCCTTCTCATTTCCTTCTCTTAACCCTTGCTTCTTTTCATATACATGGTTTCTTTATCCTTGTTAATTAATATATAATATGTAATATACGCATATATATTTAACACATGTTATTACATAAATATATAGATACAATGTGCTGTGATTAGTATTTCATGTTGCTTCTATGATATGACTTCAAGGCTGACCACTTTTTATTGGAAAATCATCCCAGAAAAGACTAGCTCTTTCACCCTCAGTATTTCTTAATTTTCTGGAGGTTTCTATCTGTGGGTGTAGCTCTTCACAATTTCCTTTTCTTCATTATCATGCCTATTGGTGTTTTCCTTATTCAGGTTAATCAGGGATATCACTATGCTACATTGGAAAGGTCATAACTGATACAGACTGCTGCACAATAAGCTTTAATGAGGACAGTAGACTGCCATAGTTTTTGTCTGAACATATTGTCTATGATACCTAGGTTGCCATTACATTTTAGAGATTTTAAAATATGTTTAACTCTTAAATTTTCAAAGAGCCTTAATTAATAGATGATTTCACTATCATCAGTAGCACTCTAATATAAAACAATAATAAAAGATCATAAACCACTGCTTTATATTCCACTACTCACTTTACATATGGGAGTTGTATGTTTATAAAAACATATACACTGAGATACGTTTGCATAACAATATTTTCTCTGCTTTTGCATTCCCAATATTTTCAATTTCTTTGTGAAAATTTTATCCTCATTTTCTTGGTACGCATAAATACCCACTGTGAACCCCAAATTAACATCACATTAAAATGAGTAATTATCATAAGTTCTCTTTGTATCCATTCTAATAATTTTGTTCTTTATTTTGTGATGTTATAGAAATATTACCTTTTAATATCTATTCACATTTAAACATATGATTGACATACAATACATTTAGTTATTGCATATTTTTCAAAGGGTATAGATAATAACAACTAGATGAACAGTTTGAATAGCCATGATTATGTTTCTGCCTGTTTATATGATTTATGTAATCTCTGATAGCCTAACTGAAATAGCAAGTTACAGGTTCCGTGAAAGACAGCATTAAGTACTAGCAAATATGTACTTCTGTAATCTTAATTTACATGTTGTGATAAATATTTAATTATTTGGTTTCCAAGCTACATTAATGATACCTTCCCTGCACACTTGAAGACTAAAGCCTCATACATATGTTAATGATCATGTTAATTAAAAAAGATGCATCAGTGAGAAGCAAGAGTCCTAAAACTCTATCCACTTCATATAATTAGAGAATTTTTATTGCTGAATACAAAGTCTTTGGTAAATGAAGCAAGCAATTACAAGAGGTCCAAGAGCCATTACATCATTTTTTGTTCCCTCTGCAACTGCCCCAATTTGCGGAAGATAGAGGTAACACAGATTCTATTCCTCAAAGGATATGGCACACAAATCAATCTCATATAACACCTAAGCTCCTACCAAAAGTAGAATTCAAAAATGTCCCTATTCTGACATGCCATTCATTACTCACAACACATACATAGGCACCTTTACATTCTCATGTAATTATAATGTATTTATTCTGTACAGGTGTATGGCTGAAAGGGAAGCAGTTCATACCCCTGCTGTGGAGGTGAATACTTGTCACTCTCTACTCACTGCCTAAATATGAAAACTGGTTATGCTTCTTATGTTGACTACAGTACAAGGTGAAAAAATAAGATGGTGTATTTCTTTAAAGAAACTTAGATGCCTTTCAATTGATTAAAACCTTAAATTTGTAGGTGCCCATTTGTTCCTTAAATACCTACTTGCTGTTGTGTGCAGGTTAATTTAAGCACTTTAATATACCACCAGGACTGTAAAGAATTAATGATTTTGTGTTAATTACATATTGGGCATATAAAGTATTAATTAAATAGTTAATAGTAAATTGCATTATTAAAGCCATAGATAATGAATTTTCAAGAAATTTTGGGAACAAGTATTAAAAACCTCAGAAAGTTGAAATGATTTCATGATTGAGGTAATTTTACAATGGAGCTTCTGGTCATTTTCTATTTGATTAGACAGCATACTTTCAAAACAATTGAATACAGGCATTACATAAATACACAGAGACAAGTTTATATCTCTTCCAACTGTTCATCTAGTTGATAAAATACATGTCATAACTAAATTTACTGTATTTCAGTCACATAGTTAGGTCTTAGAGGATAATAGAAATGTCACATTTCCATAACACTACTGCTATAGGAGGTCCTTCCTGTTTATGTGTTGCTTTCATCAATTAATAAAGAAACTGCCTTGGCCTGTTGATAGAGCAAAATTTAGGTAGGCGAGAAGGAATGAACTGAATGCGTGGAGGAATAGCCGAGTCAGAGAGATGCCATGGAGCTGTCAGAAACAGGTGCTGGGAATTTTGCCCAATACACAAATTACTAGAAATATGTTAAATTAAGATGTAAGAGTTAGCCAATAAGATGTTAGAGCTAATGGGCTGAGCAATGTTTTCAATAATACAGTTTCTGTGTGGTTATTTCAGGACTAAGCTAGCTGGGAGGCCAGGATGACCAAGTGGGCCCTTTTCCTTACAAGCAGATCCTTCTTGCTACATACTATGACAAAAAAAAGTACACACATGAATACAGAGACTTTATGAGAGTTAAATATTTTAATATGCTCTCAACTGAAGTTAGAGTAAATATTTACATAGAAGGGAAGGGAAAGACAATTGTTAGAAAGAATTCCAAAATATTAGGAATGCACGAACAGTGAATATACTTCAATGCAATATTTGTACAAATGCACATCTCCCACATGTAAGTATACAAAAAGCAGAAATACAGAACAATGGTTCGTGGTACTCCATTATCATCTTGTATTAGGGCACCATTGTGATAAAGTTGAATTAGGCTCAGCCACAGCCAGTGGCTGCCTGAAGATCAGGCATGTTGCCCTTGGAGATTCCCTACTCTCTACCACCCCAGACCCAGTTCTCAGTTGCCCGCAGCTCTGCAACACAACACCAGATGCAGGTTCTCCTCCCTACTGTGCATGGATCATCCCTGCCCTGCTCTTTCCTTAAGCAGTGATCACTGTGTCACAGATGACAACTCTGATGGAAACCTCCTATTCAACCACAACCTACCCCTGACAGAAGACAAGAAACCCACAGATCTCCCAGCCTCTCTGTATCACCTCAGAATCAATTCTCAGGGTCTACCCTAGTGCTACAAAAAAAAAGAAGAACAGATGCAGCATCTCTCTCCCACCTGCCAGCATCTCTTTGTCTCTTCAACTATTTGTCCAAGCCCCAAACTCCTAAAGACCACCTACTCAGCTAGAAAGCTAGAGAAAACACCTACTGGAAAACCATTCTTCATCCTTAGCAAGCATTCCTCCAGGATAAAATAAAAAAAAAACACTAAGACAACACACTCTGCAAAACTAGAGAGGAAACAGAAACCAAGGAACAAAACTCCCATCAAACCAAGACAAAACCAGAAATAAACATTTAGACCTAAAATGACATTAAATACATATGTCTAGATGCAAGTAAAAGAATACAAACAATAATAGCCAATAAATTATGTTCCTCCAGAGCACAGCTATCCTTACAAAGTAGGTCCTATATATATTCAAACATATCTGAAGCACAATAAAAAGACAAAAAAAAAGAAAAAAAAACTATGCGATAATGATAGAGGTCCTAGAGAGTAAATACATAAAACCCTTAAAGAAATCATGGAAACCAGAGAAAACTAGAAGAAAGAAAGAAATCACAGTGGAGACTGAAAAATGCATGCCCATTTCCGCTTTGTTTGCAGGTCAGAGAGTTTAGAGACTGGCAGGCATAACTCTACCTCCTAATTTAGGAGGTGGTTGCCTGGCTCTTTTTGAAATTAAGATAGCTCAATGCTGTCCTGATAGGTGGTCAGGATATGCAAGTGCACTTCTGTTCCTTCCATTGTAACTATGAGGTCACCTAGGGAAGGACAGTCTTCAGCATACTTGATGTAGACTACCTTAGCTACCTAGATGACAGATTTGATGTCTCAGAGAGATAAAGCCATTGACTGTGTCAGTTATACTTTTGTACCATGTTAATAAAGTCTTTTGTTACCTTATCCTCCAGTTTACATTGGGTATAAAAACTGTGTAAAAATAAGTATAGGCCAATTTCAGAGAGTCATTGGAGTGCCCTCCAAAACATCCTATGTTTTTGTCTTATGATTATGTCTTTGTAGTCTTTATTTATATTTCTTTAATTTCCATGCCCATACACTGGAAAGAAGTATTTTTATAGAGGCCAGTCCTCAACAATTACTTAAAGAAAGCCACAAAACTCATGAACAATTTTGGTAAATGACTTTAAAGAAAGTCAAGATTAAAAAAACAAACTACCAGATGAAAGAAACTATTTAGACAGCTAAAGACTTGAAAATGGAAATATAAGAAAGAAAAATAACACAAACTGAAGAAATCTAGAAATTAAAAATTAAGAAATGAAAGCAGTAACTACAGAGGCAAGCATAACCACCAGAATATAAGCAATGGAAAAGAAAATCATAGGCATTGAAAATATGAGAGGTAAAATGGGTATATCAATCAAATAAAGTGTTAAATGAAACAAAACAAACAAACCAAAAAACAATCCTGACATAAAACATCAAGGAAATTGTGTATACCCATCATGAAAAAAAACTATTAATATATGAATAAAATAATAGGAATAAAAGCACAAGAATAACAGCTAAAAACTCCAGAAAATATTTTCAACAAAGTCAGAAGAATTTTCACTCAATATGGAGATGTTAATAAAGGAACGAGAAATATACAATGCACCAAATAGACTGGACCAGAAAAGAAAGTCCTCTCGAAACATAGGAATCAAAACACTAAAGGTACAAAATGAAGAAAGAATATTAAAAGTTGTTAAGGAAAAAGACCAAGAAACATCTAAACACAGATATATGAGAATTACAACTGACTTCTGCAGAATGTAAAACCAGAAGGGCCGGGTCAACAACAGAAGGGCCGGGTCAACAATAGATTTCAACCCTGATTACTATAACAGCAAGAGTTGCTATCAGCATAAATGGAGAAAATAAGGTATTCCATGATAAAGACAATTTTAAACGATGTTTATCTACAAATCTAGTGCTGCAAAAAAAGTGCTAGAAGGAAAAATCTAAAACAAGGAGGTTTACTATAGATATGAAAACACTATCTCTATGCAGTAGGATGAAAATAGATTCATATTTATCACTTGGTACAAAATTTAAGTTCAGGTTGATCAAAGACTTCAACATAAAACCAGACACCATGAACCTGATAGAAGAGAAATTAGGGAAGAGCCTTTAATGCTTTGGCACAAGAACAGCGATAGCACAAGCAGTAAGATCAACAATTAATTATTTGAACCTCTTGAAACCGAGAAGCTTCTATATGGCAAAGGACATTCTCAACTGGACAAAGAGGCAGCTTATAGAATGAGAAAAGATTTTTAGCAACTCAAAATGCAATAGAGGTCTAATATCCAAAATATAAAAAGAATTCAAGAATATAGATATTTAAAAAATCAAATAAAACAATTTGCAAATGAGGTAATGATTTAAACAGAGAATTCTCATTAAAGAAATCTCAAATGGCTGAGAAACTCTTAAAGAAATGTTTAACACTCTTAGCCACCAGGTGTTATGGTTTTTATCTCTTTAAGAGAAAAGCCACACCCACTCCCAGCAACCCCTGCCCTCCTGCTGCCATCTTAGATCTCTCTGTGTTCTTTTTCTTGGCCCACTCGCATGTCTCTCTCTTGGGGCCCCTCTCTGTCTCTCTCTTCTTCTTCTCTTCTCCTTCTTTCACCATTCTCTCTCTCTTTTAAGTAATAAATACCCAATTCTATTCTGTACAATGTGTCTATGTGCCTTCTACCTGCTGCCTGCTCACACCTGCCCACTTGGGTGG
>LOEQ01004439.1:18990-32752 GCA_001685075.1 Bramus lutescens
ATATATATATGTGAGTTGTGAATTTCTTCATCTCACAGCGGGTTTTTTTTTTTAAGGGTCATTTTGAGCATCCTTTATTTTGACCTTAGGAGAAGGTTTTAAAATCTAACCACCTAGCAAGTTGTGACTCTGCTGGACCATAATGAAGATGCAAGATTGTTGAGCAAAAAATAAACTTCTTAAACATGTATGTGTGACACTAGTCAGCTTGGTCTAGTAACCAGGAACACATGGTAACCCATCCACCTGAATGTACACAGCTGGTCCACTGTGAGATCTGAATCAAGGCTTTAAAAAGATTGTAACTCATTTCCCATTCATAAAGATAACAAAACTATAAAACCTCAAGACAACTCAAAAGCAATGCTTAATAATTATAAAATAGAAAAATTCTCACACTGGCTTTGTGTGACTAAACATCTATCATTTCAAGTATTTTACAGAGAATTTTAAAAAAGAACACCAAGGTAAGAAAATTAAAGTTTCACAATAATTTGACTCTATATACATTAACATTAATTCCCATTTGTATTGATTTTCCATATCAAATTTATACTTTTGAGTTCCAACACTAAAACTTCCAGCATCTATGAAACATTTCCATTGAGGTAAGGTAACTTATCCTTTTCTGTGGCTGTGAGATAGCAGTACACATCCTGAGTACAGTTGTACTCAGGTACAGCCCCTGTCATAGCCTACTTACTGTCCTAAAAATGTGAGCATATATTTCAGCATCCCCACTGTTAATTATACTTCTGGTGTTGCTTTTTCTGTGCTCCTCTAACCTTCTATGCAATGTAGGGTTGTGGGCACTTCCAGGGCAGGTTTCTGTTCTCTTTATTACAATTTTCAAGAATCATGCTTACTAAATACGGAGTGGTCAATAGGTATTAGCTGAAAAACTCAGCAAACAATCTAAAAGTCTGTTTCTGTGAGTGGAACAGATGTTATCAAAGCTAAACTTCTAAGCTGAAAAGATTATGCATAGGATCAAAATGATAGATTGCCTCATATCTGCTGTTTGTGAAGAATCGTATCTTCTTCCCATTTCATAAGAATCAGTGCTTCCACCATGGTGTCTGCCTCTGGCCCTGGGACCTGAAGTTTCATCACATTTCCCGTTGCTCTTTTTATCTTTCTTTGTATGGCATTATAGACCCTAAAACTACACTAAAATAAATAAACAAACACACAGATAAATAAATAGAATTTGTATAATTGCAGAGTCCTCTAAGGCATGAAAGAATTAGTCCTTCTTTTCTTTATCTAAACCTCATCCTGTGTCAGCTCATAATTTCTTTACTCTGCGGCTTGACTTCCCTTCAGTTCCACTTCTTCCCTTGAGCCTATTTAAGAACATTCTTTAAATTTTATTGTGAAATTCCCCAGGGTCTGTTACTGGTCATGTACTAGGAAACAATTTTAACTATCCACTTTCCCAAGATTCTTCTTTTTATGTAGTTGAGGTGACATCTTTGTGTCATTTATTCCTTCTGTGTCATTCACATGAGATCTGTGTGTACATGTGAAAACAAAATCTTATTGTTTATGGTGTGCTATTTGAGAGGATAAACTGAATGAATGCAGGAATCTATATTTTAAATGACTGTAATATATGATGTAAAGTGAACATGTGGTACTTTTTAATGATAAGGAAGTATAATGAAGGACATAATGAAGCCATATCACATCGACCAAGCTCTTGTCTACCTTATATTAATTATTCCTGGCAAACTAAACTTCTTTCTATCATGACATGTGTTAAGCACATCTCCTAACAGAATTTACCATCCTCACTGCAGGAAAATCTCTTGTAGCACATATTCACATGAGTGATACTTTGTTTTCAGTATGAAATGCCCCACACCTAAAGG
This sequence comes from Bramus lutescens, assembly GCA_001685075.1. Lineage (NCBI taxonomy): Eukaryota > Metazoa > Chordata > Mammalia > Rodentia > Cricetidae > Bramus > Bramus lutescens. Next base: position 20,865 of record LOEQ01004439.1, read on the forward strand.
TTTGTATCCTGGCTAGTGTTTATTATCAACTTCACACAACTTTCACAAGTGGAGAAGCTTTGTTCAGTTCCTGAAGCATGTGATACTTGAATGAAAGACATGTCAGTAGACTTTATCTCCCAAACTTCTCAATGCCATAAAAATAAAAATGGTAGAGTCAAATGAAACTCACAAAGCAAGCTAAAAGTTAATGAATAAGTAACAACCAAAATTATTTTAAAGTATGAAAGATAGCCAAGCATTAAGAAAAAAATAACAAAAAAGAGTTGATCATGCAAATGAACCATCATTCAGTTCTTTTACTGGTAGGCAAAGAGCAGGGTGGGAGGCACAAAATTTTGTATTATGGCTGTAGCAAATGTATTATTACTGAAATGTTTTGGCATTAGGCAGTTCTAAATATTTAGAGAGAAAGAGAGAGAGAGAGAGACTCTCTCTCTCTCTCTCGAAGAAGCCTTGGGCAGTCTGATGAAGGAACAGGGAACAAGCAGGAAATATGCGGCTGAGTCATGATTGGAGCCCTGAGTAGTGCTGAGAAAGCAGAATATCGGGAGTTCTACATAAGATCTGGGAAGGAGCATGAGAAAACAAAAATAAGAACTGATTGCAAAGTCATGGACCATGAAACCAGACGTTTTACAGAAAGTTGTTACATTCGCCATCTTTGAGTTCATTTCTCTTGGTATGCTCTAGAAATATTGCCACATACATCACTAACATTAACATGTATCTGGATAAATACCCCAAAGCATTGCTAGGATCTGCCAAAGCTTTATTTAAGCAAGAACCTACTAATAGACTTACAACTTAAGCAGTTTTCAAATAACACCTTATAATGTAGCTGGCGTATGATAATAACCTGTGTTTAGAGTTGGAAAACAAGAATACAGAATGTTAATGAATTCTATAACACCATACTACACAACATTTTATCTACTTGAAAATGTTTTGTCATGAAGAATACAAGAAAAAATTGTTAATACTAATAAGCCTATCATCTTGTTTTATATTTAATACATGCCAAATACATCATACCTGTAGGTCTCTGTAAGTTTTTGTGTATTAAAATCCTCCTCAGAGTGCCATCCATGGCTGCTTCTTCTATATGGGAGTGGTCCCCAATTACAGTCCAGTACATCATCCTGAAGAGAATAGGTCAAGGAGGTTAGCTTGGAGACAGTGCTGTAAAAACTGCTGTCTTCCTTTACCAGTGTCTAATCAGATCATATGTGTCAAGTGATCCAATCCCCTCATTAAGCATATTCCTGACTTAAATTGATGTTCAACTCCAACAGCCAATCTTGTAAAACAATATTGCAAATAAAACCTTACCCAAATGTAATTGTTGAGGTATATTATTTAATAACATACATCATAGCTTATTATTTGTTGTATACATTTTAGTTTTGAAAACACCATAAAAACTTCAAGAGCAAACTATTTCAAAAGCTTGAAATTATCTTATAGTGACAGATTATTTAATGTAATATAGATGATACAAAAGCAAGTGGTTTATAAAAGTTAAATAATTATTTAAATTGAAACAGACATAAAATTGGAAGGGGGACATGGTGGGCAAGGGAGTTTGAGGGAGTCATAGTGGGGAAGAGGGTAGCAATATAATATGCATGTAGTAAAAAATTCTCAGAAGGTGGAGGGAGGATTGGAGGATGGAAAACTGTGACTGGATATGTTGTATAAGAGAAGAATCTGTTTTTAATAAAAAAAATTTAAATGTTGAATTCATTAGAATGATCCAGAAAAGAATACTTCTTTCTTTTTCTTTTTCTCTTTTCTTTTTCCAGATAGAAAAGCCCAGGCTATCCCTTAAGCTCCTTACACAACTGATGCTGGCCTCAAACTCCATATCCTTCTGTCTTCAAATGTGATTACAGGCGGAACTAAGGAATTATTTTTGAAAAAGAAATTGTCTTTTCATTTAGTGGATAAGATTTCCTACAACGTTAGTATTTGGGGTTCATTTTAGGTATTTAAGACTTTCATTTAATGTTTCTTTTCAACATTGCATGGATAGGCTTTTCATTTTTTTTAACACAGAAAAGACATCTTCAGATTAAATAATAAAAATGTAAAGAGATTTAAATATGAGTACATGTCTTTATATATTGTTTCCTTAATCTCTAAGGATTATGTTTAATATTTTTAAAGTCTAGAAAATTCAATTGATGTTTAATAATAGTAGTCATGTCATCATCATGTCAGATCCACTGTTTTGTAAGCCAAATAAATAAACATATGAGACAAGAAGAGAGATAGTCACAATTGTATTAATTGCATAATATAGAAAACATTTATGAAAATATCATGTCTCAATATCTGAGAAAGGAAAAGTTATGAAAGAACAGGATGGAGATATTTGGTATTAGAAAAATTCTCCACACTGAATAAAAATGCAGAACAAAATCTAAAAACATGGATATCAATATTCTATTGAGAAACAAAAACACCAAACATCAACCTACCCTCTTTTAGGATTTACAGCAATAGCATAGGGCTCGCCAGCCATATTAGTCAACAGTCTGGTGCAGTTGGGGCCATTGAGCTGTCCTACATTGATGGAGTACCTCAGGCTAGTCCAATGAGTAGTATAGTAGCTAAACCAGTGCATTCTAGAATGATCAGTCCAATAAATATTTCCTGCAACCCAGTCAACTGCAATGTCTCGAGGCCTTTTAAATTCAGGACACTAGAAGAAACAGAGAAAAGCAATATATCACAGTATTATCCAGGAGAAATGAGTATCATTTTCTGTATCTACACATTAGGCTAGAAGGAGTGATAAGAAATATTCTAGGTATTATTACATGATTTTGTTTTCCATCATTACAGAGTCAATCTATCCATTGAAGAAGAGCAATACCTTATATTTCTAACTTTTGCTTAATGTCATGTCTGAAATTTACCCATATCCTCTAGTATTTCATTTACCAATGGTCTTATTAAAAGATGAAATTTAATTTTATGGATATATACTGATTTGTTTCTTAATATTCAGTCATTAATGTCCACTTATGCTGTTTACAAGTTTAGGTCATTGCAATTAACATGATGTACATTTTTGTACATGTTAATCAGAGTATACACAATTGTTTTTTTTTTAAACTATATTTTCAGGAATATAAAGGTCTAATCGTAAAATATACATATGCTCACCTTGAATAAATTGTGCTTTAAAGTCTTTTTAAGAGTCTTTAACTAATGTACATTTTAGCAATGTGAAAGAAAAAATTTCTCTGAATATCTGCCACATACAATTGGCTTTATAATTGGAATAACAAGTAGTATAAAGATACATTAACATAGCATAAACTTTTCAGTATGTTTTCAGGAAAGCTGAAATATCTGTTTCAGAGCTTGGGTATTTTAGTTATTCTGTTTTCCAGAATTATCATGAGACAAAGGTAAAGGAATTCATATGAAGTGTTAGCAAAATATATTTGTTGAACCCGTCAGTAACTTCATCAAATTTAATGGAAATAATTAAGCAATTAACTTGACATGGTCAGGTTTATTGTGAATAACCAGAAGTAAGAAAGGATTCCCAGGGGTATTATATCAAGACAGAAGCAATTGTTTCAGGTGATGACCACTAGGATCTGGTCACAGTGGGGAAATGCTATTTTCACATACAGTCTTTTTTATGATTCAGTGAGGAACAGACAAAAGTGGTTCTCTCAAAAGAATACAAGGGGTCAGAGAACAGTGATTCTAAGGCAGTGCCTGCTGATAACTACTAGTTCCTAGGAGAAAGGAAGATGCCTTTAATAAACCGTGGGACCCAGACACACTTTCCCATGGGGGAACAGGGATTCAGAAAGGACAGAAAACATGCTCACCAGGTCTTTGTTTGCTGAGTAACAACATGAGCTATTTATCTTATTCTTTTTATTTTTGTATGAAGTCGCATGTTACTAAGACTGACCTTGGATTTGATCGATAGCCCAAACTTTGAATTATAATTTTCCAGTCATAGACTCCAAAGTGACTAGGATTGCAGGCCTGAGCCACAAAGACCACTTGAAATATTCTAATGATCTCTAGCATCAGAAATTTCACATATTTTTGGCTTCTTAAAAATTATAACATTAATTAGTACTGCATGTCTCTAACAACAAATACTATATGTATAACCAATATGCTCAAAGATTTACATTTAAATGTAAAATGCTCTCTAGAAATCTTATATATTATTCATATGACACAATCATAGATAGGTAAGATATTAAGTTATTTTATATTCTCCAAACTTTTTAAAAATTTAGCAGCAAAATTTTGTTAACTGTATTTTTGAGATTAGCAGAATTTAAAAGTAAATAAATCATCAAATGGCATATACTTTGCATGTCAGTGTAAATCATAAGCTTATGAACATGAAAGACATTGTGTTAAATTGCTATTCTATGCTGTTTCAAGCCTGGTATTGAGTACTATCATGTTTGTAACATTAGCAGAACAAATCTTTGTGGTGCAGGAAGTATGATGTTGCTGATCCTTCTTTTTCAAAGGAAAATACTTTTCCTGTTGTCAGATTTAAACACAAACACTCAAATTCTTTTCTTAATCATATCAGGATCAAAAACTATGATAATTTCATTTAAATTCCCTTCTTTTAAAATTAGGGTTTATGTTATTTTATTTATGATGAAAGGCTGTCTATTCTTCAATTTTTGTGTGTAACCCCGAGCCACACATGTCTGCAAAGCTCCATCCCTCACATTTTAGAGAACATTGCAGTTGGATTTAGTGGTACTTCTTCCAAGTAACTAGTGTATTGAAGACGGAACCAACATGAATTCTCTAAATACAAATCACATTTAGTTCTTGTTTCTAGCTTAAAGTACATGTCTAGAAAAATAAAGGGGTTGGCGTTCATTTTAACCACCAGGGATCCCAGTAGTGTGATGTAAAAATCTCTACTGACTTGTTTGCTTCTGTTTTCATTAAACTCCTTGATTGTCTGATAATGTTTATAAGTGCTGCTGTAAGTTCTGTGTCCCAGGATTCATCTAGATAATTTTCTCTTGAGAACATTCTTTGGGACCGGTGGACTAAGGATTTCTACGAGGCTCTTTTAGTCTTTCAGTCACTTAAGGTTTTGTATCGATGTCCACATGTATGGACTTCTGTTGCTGATTCTATTACCTGGTTTCTAGATCAAGGAATGTGCCTGTGTTTCCTTATACCTACAAACCTCAATATTGTGTCAATGTTGGCGATATTCATTTAATTCTGAATAAAATAGTGATAACATCAGTAGCAATATTAATTCTAGGGAAATGATGGTAGCAAATTAAAAACACAAGGAGATATTGATTCACAGCACTTAATGTTTGCTGATTTCCACAATGCAGGGCGCTTTATTTACATAAGGACAAGCAAGGAGATATTCCTCATTACTATTCATAAAGGCCTTTTCAGATTATCATGCAATCACCTTTTCCTCCTGTTTTGAACCATCCCCACATTCTTTCTTGCTCTCTTTACAATTCATGAACTCGTTATTCATAACTAACACATGCATATATGTATGTATATCATGAATATATTTATTAACACTTAACTATAACCTGCACAATCTGTGTTCTATGTGTAGTATATATTAAATAACCACTTGGTCTCCTCTTTCCTGGATAGGAAAGAAAACAGCGTGGAAATACAGAACAGTTTATTATGAACCATGTAATCCTAAAAAGACAGAAAGAAAAGCTAAACAAATCAAAGCATGTATAATATCAGAAAGAAACGGAACATAAAATTTTTCATTGGCTCTTAAAGTTAGATCAAGGAACAGGTCAATGCATCTGACAATGAAGTGACATGTTCTGTTTGGAAGAGTGTGAGCTGATGACCATTCTGACAAATGATGATTTTTTTTTAATACAGGTGCACAAATTAGAAGACATGTGCTGCCAGATTTCTTCACAAAAAATAAAAGGTCTCTATTCTGCTAAAATTTCTAAATACACAGATAAGTTAAATACCCTGAGGCATCTTCCTATCAATACATTAGTCAACTGAAGGGATTCATTAAACCTTGAGAAGAAACTGACAGCTTAATTTTAACAAAATTGGAAGTTTGCACTTTAAATATCAAATCCTGCATACTATACAGTGTATGCTATCTGTCACAATTTTAGCTTCAGTACTAAAAATACTTTTCTGAACACATTTGTTGTAAAATAAAAGAGAAAGGACCTATAAAAGTGTTTAAGTAATTAAACTCTGGAAATCATGCCTCCTTTTAAAAAATGTTATATTTGACAATATATTACAAAAAAGTTTAGTGGTCTGGTCTATAAACTTACCTAAACATTAAAACTCTAGACCTTTTGTGGGGCAAGTATTCTACAGCCAGGTCATGTCCGAGGCATCCAGATGCGAGGCTTGTCAGAGTTGGCTCACGTCTGACATTGAACCACGAAAAGAAGTATACATGCCCAAGCCTCACTACAGAATCTTCCAAACAGTTTGCAAAGTGATGACAGTATATCCCTCCTTAACCAAATCGACCAGGTATACAGAAATGTTCTCAAGCAGGCCGTGGTGGCGCACATCTTTAATGCAAGCGCTCAAGGGGCAGAGACTGGAATCTCTGTGAGTTTAAGGCCAGCTTGGTCTAACAAAGCAAGTTCTAGAACAGACTCCAAAGCTGCAGAGAACCCTTGTTTCAAACTCCACTCTCCAAAAACTATGTTTACAAATAAAAATGATCTAAATGGACAGCAGGACACATATCTTAGAGGTAAATAATAAACTTCATCAAAGAATGGAAGAAGTTTAAAGAAGACACAAAGTAATAAATGATTTTCACAAAGAAATAAATGAATTTAATGAGAACAGTAATAAATGCTTGATTGATACCAAAAAAAACACAATGATATGTCTGAAGGAAATGATGAAGGATATTCAGTATTTTAAAGAGTGAATATTGTAAAGAATTAAAAACATTGAAGAAAACTCAAGCTGAAATGGAGATGAAATTTAAAAATCGAATAATCTAATTAGAAAACTCACTAAAACCACTTATAAGTAAAATGAATTAAGTAAAAATTTAAATACCAGAATTTGAAAATAATGTAAAGTAATTAAACTGTATGAACTAAAATAACAAAGGAAACATACATGCACATTTGCACACACATGGAACATGAAAGAACTTTTTGACAATACTAAAAGACAGTGTCTTCTAATTATAGTCATAAATAAAGAGAAGGTATCCCATGCCAAAAGGATAAATTAGATATTAATCAATATAATTGAAAAAAACTTCCCCAAATTAAGGAAACCCATACCTATACATATATAAGAACACAGAATGTCCATTAGACAAAATCAGAAAATATATTTCCAATAAAAATCATAGTTAAAATTTTAATTATACAGAAAAAAGAAAGAGTTTTAAAAACTGCAAGAGAGAAAAAGCACTAGTTGCATATAAAGGAAATCCCATCATGCTAACAGTGGTATCTTTAGTGGTAAGTTTGAAAGCCAAAAAAGTCTGGAATAACCTCATTAATATGATACATGTCAAGTTAGAGTTCCATACCCTTCAAAACTATTCACCATAAGGGGGGACACAGGCATTTCCCTATGAGCTAAACAGGATTATATGTTTCATGTCCATTAAACTATCATTACAGAGAATACTGGAAGGAATACATCAGACTGAAGAGAATAATCAATCAAGAGACTACAGAAAAAAATTATAACAGAAAACAACCTCAAATGAATCAAAGGCCTCAGTGTGAAATCTCAACATAAAAAGGTGTGAAGAAAACTTAGATAGTACTCTTAAACCTATAGATGTAGGAAAGAATGTCCCATTAGAACTTCATTTGTTCCAAAGTTAAGGACAAGTAATTGCCAGATAAGACCTCCTAAACTTAAATTCTCTGCACATCAAGAGAACCAATCAACTGAGTGAAGAGACAATTGATAGAATGTGAGAAAATCTTTGCCAGATGTATACATGAGGAAAGATTAATATCCATACTACATAAAGGACTAGAAAACAATTTTTCAAAAAAATGATTCAATTATTAATTGACTACTGATCTGAACAGAGTTTGCAAAAGATGAAATAAAATGGGTATGATATTGCTCAAAAAGTTTTCAACATTTTTAGCAATAATGAATATGTATATTCAAATAACTTTGAGATTTTATAATTTTATAATATCTTAAAATATTCCAAATAACAAATACCAACCAATCTTGGAGCGAGTGAATGAAAAATGAAACTGTCATTCATTGTTTAGGAATTCAGTGCGGAAAATTCTCAAGAAACTAAAAATAAATCTACTATATACTCCAGTGATACTGCTGTTCAGCCTGTGCTGAAAGGACTGACATTCTACTCTACAGGTATTTGTTCAGCCATGGTGAAGAATCAAAATGTCCTGAAACTTATGAATAGATAACAAAATTGTGGCATGTATACACAGTGGAATATTATGCAGGCATATAGACAAAACATTAAAATGTAGGTAAGTGGCTAGAGCTAGAAAATGCTTTACTTAAGAGAGAACTCAGATCCTCATCCACATGTCTTCTGTAATTTACAGTTCCTAACTCCCCAGGCTATTAGACACTTCCATACATAGCCTTCTTGGCAGAAAAACAGGTTGTACATCTCTTCTTTTGAAGAGTCAACCAAGTGTTTTTAGCATCCCTGGTTACCTAGTGTTTATATGTGAGCACAGAGACCTATAGGCAATGTACATCACACTTCTTTACTGAGAGAAATCAGGACAGGAGGTCAAGGCAGGAATCCAGAAGCAGGAACTGATGGAGAAGCCATGCTTCTCCCTGCCCTGTTGTTCTACATGGCCTTCTCAGTCTGCTGCCTAATAGCATCCAGGACCTTCAGCCTAGGTGTGTTATGGCCCACAACGTGCTGGACCCTCCCACATCAATCATCAAGTGAGAATTTTACCACAGGCTTATCCACAGTCTATTCTGCTGGGGGCATTTCCTCAATCAAGGTTCTCACTTCCACTGTGACTCTAGCTTAACGATGCAAAATCTAGCCAGCATAAGCACACCAATAAGTTATACAATCACATCCAATCAGACAAAATGTATATTCATATCACCAACACTAAATAGACTCAGCAGGTTGGATGACTAAAGAGTAAAAAGACTGCTTTTGGAAAAGAGTAGAGCAGGACACAGGAGGAATTAGAAACAATAGGAGGAGGAGGAAAAGAGGTAACTACATAAATTGTATATAAAAATCTCAAAAATTATATATAAAAATTAAACAGCAATAATGTGGCTGAAAATTTATCATAGGGTATAAAATATAGTTTAACAACAAATAAATTTTCTAAATATATTAATGTTATAATAAGTCACTAATACTCAGAAGAATAGAATGGACAATCTGCACATATATGGTTTTGGGGGTTTTAGAATAATGTTGTAGGAGAATAGTGCTGATTACATTAACTGAAGAAATGACAGCTACTAACTAAGGTGTGAGTCAAAGTCCCATATTGAACAGTAGGCACATATACTTTTAGAGAGATCAGAAATTTATAATTGAAAAAGTACTCAAAAATCAAAACGTGGTTAATGTAGAGAACAGAAAGTATCTGCAGGGTTGGATGGAAGGTAAATTTAATGTGGTGTGGTTTCCAGAAAAATACAACAAAATTAAAGGACCTGAAAACAAAATCCTCTGTATAGCACAAATAATCAGGGAAAAAATAATAAATGAAGTATAAATGAATGTGAAGGCAGTGTGCCTATTACAGAAGCTTGGCACCTAATGTTGTTATTTAAAAATAAAAGGCTTCTGGAGAAACAATCAGAATGTATAATGAAGAAACTACTGGAGATAGTAAACTTTTGACCAAAACAAACCAAAAACAGTTCAGATTTCACACATGTTTAAAAATACACATCAGAATTAAAAAAAATCAGTACTGTTTATATGCAGGCCTTGGGTATAGAAAATAACAACCATTTGTAACAAGCTGAGTCTGCATTTTGAATGCATATCTATAATCCTAACTAGTATTCTAAACATTTTCATAGATTTCTGAAGTGAATCTCATTGCCAGTTAATAAGGAAAAGAAGCCTTTATTAGAACTTCCATCCTTCGGAATGGGCTTAGGTAATATTTAATTTTTGATATAAGTGAATAAGAAGCCATGACAACCTATTATTATTTGGTTAACTACTTCATTCTGTTCAGTTATAATGGGGTTAAGACAACTGCTATGTCTGATCTTAGCCCCAACTCCAACAGACATTCCTTGGAAACTCACAGGCTACTTCTACCAGGAAACCAGTTAAGCTGACTGCAGATCTTAACCTTTCCCTCTGTTATTCTAGACCAGGTCTCCTAATCTCTTCCCCAGTTCTGTAGCAGAACAGCTGCAGTAACCTCCTCCATCCCCATATCTACTGGATCCCACAGATCTTCCCTTCCTAACTGCACTCCCTTATTTCTTGCATAACCCAGTACCCAGCTACCACAGGCACACCCTGTTAACCTCCTGCCATAGAAGAAAGTAGACTTACAGCAGATCTTCACCTCTTCTCCTGAGCCCCTCAGTCCTACTACCCTACATTCACCACCATCTCTGAAAGGGAAAATGCATCAGTTCCCATTTACTCTCTGACCCCATGCCTAACAGATCACAAAAATCTTCTCCTCCAGCCATGCTTTCCTCCAACTCACCCCTTTCTCCTAGCCTAGAATAGCACCAGGTATTTTCTGGAAACACATCAGCTGAGTAGACCAAGGAAACATGTAAACTGAAAACCTTCACCATACCCACCTCTCCTCTAAAACCGATCCCCAGTCTCAGCCCGAGTTCTGCAACAGAACAGCTGCTGCAGCCTTCCTTCTTCCCCTTTCTCCACATACTATAAAATCCTACAAGTCCTCCCTCCTAGCTCTTCCTCCTCCACCCAAATCCAGCAGGCACTCCCTACAAACTGGCATGTCACTCCTGATAGAAAAGCAGATGTTCTGATAGTGGAACCTGTCCTCTCCTTCCTTTCATCCTAATTCTGTTCCGCAAATCATCCCTGGCTCTGTAGTAAATCCAGAGTGCCCTCGTTTCACTCTCTATTACCATATCTAGGAGAATAAATAAGCATATCACTCTCATTTCCTTCCTTCTGTGAACCTCCTCAGTAGCCTAGACCATCCATAGTCCTCTGTGTCAACTCTCAAAACCCAGAAAAACTTTTAAACTGGAACCCCAGATACCACACCTATAAGATCCACAGAAATTTTCCTACTAGGAATCATACAGCCATAGGACTCTCTGACAATCCAGAGAGGAAGCGGGAACAGAGGAGCAAAACACCTAGGCAACAGAAAAGACAAACAAATAGTAAAAACTGAAACAACACAAAACCGGATAGCTAAAGTATAATCTTTCCAATCCCAGATGCCCAGATGCTGGCAAAAATTAAAACAAACAAAACAAAACCAAAAAAATAAAAATAAACGCAATAAATAATAATCGGGACAATGTGTCCCTACTACAGTCAGAAAAGCTGTCATGGCAGGCTCTGAATGTTCCAACACAGACGAAGAACAAGAAAAAGACCTTAAAACAGCCTTTATGAATGTGATAGCAACCCTTAAAGAGGAAATGAACAAAGTCCTTAAAGAAATTCAGGAAAACACAAACGAACAATTGGGCTCCCTCAACAAAAGCCAGGAAAATACCAACAAACAATTGGAGGAAATGAATAAAACTATTTAAGACCCGAATATGAAAATAAACTCAACAAAGGAAGCCCAAAATATGAGAATTCTGGAAATGAAAATTTAGAAATTCAAACAGGAACTACAGAGGCTGGCTTCTCTAATATATATATTTATATATATTTCATTATA
>LOEQ01004439.1:42368-53701 GCA_001685075.1 Bramus lutescens
ATTACAGATGGCTGTGAGCCACCATATGGTTGCTGGGAATTGAACTCAGAACCTGTAGAAGAGCAGCCAGTGCTCTTAACTACTGAGCCATCTCTCCAGCCCTGTCATTTTAACTTTTAAAAAAAATCTGTATCAACACACTGAAAAGATAATGAATTTAGAAATATGATTTTATTATATTTAATATATATATATAATATTATATTATATTCAAACTTTAAAAGTCCCTCACAAAAAGTTTCTCTCTTTATAATACTTAGTCTTATGATTTCACCATGATACAGTGGTCCAAAAATTTCTTACATTTACTTAAATAAAATCATCAATGGAAACACAGTTTTTAGGCCATCAGACCGGAGCTTAAACTTCTTATTCTATTGATAAGTTGCTTCAAACACAAAGTAATTTTAACATTTTCTCTATATTTAACAATTCTCTCTGTAAGTTACTTAGAATCAGACTATTTATGAAAATAAAGTAGAAATAAAAGTGATCAAAGTCTAGTGATATACTGAGCCAGGGGGCAATTGAGGCCACAGTGACCTACTTCATATATTATAAAGAGACCACAAAGGAGACTTTGGAAGTTTCAAGAATAAAAGAATAATATTTTTAATTAAATGGAAATACAATGAACATTTCAAAATAAAAGCCATATTGATTGCCACTAATCTATAAATATTTCATAATATTATGAATGAATAATTTAAAGAATATTACATTTTGCTAAAATTCAATATGCATAATTTTCCCCATAAGATATTCATGACAAAATTGAAATGGCGTTTTAATCACCTTACCTTTTGCTATGCAGCTGTTGTTTTTTTCTTGAAAGTTCTGGTCACAGACACATTTATACGATCCGTGTGTGTTTATACAATGGTGCGAGCAGACACCAAACACCAGGCATTCATTGAGATCTACAAGAGAAGAGCTCAAAATCCATCTTCACAATGCAAGACAAGGAATATTATGAGTACTAAACAGAAACCCTGAACATCCATTAGCAAATCCGCAGAGCTAAGTCAGCAATAAGTTAAAGAACTGATGTCTGCGATTCAAAACATACCACTGAATTAAGGGCTTACATGTAGAACTGAGAACTAAGTTACAAGGTCATGTGGATTTTTGAGCATGCTGTTTCCTCCTCTACTTTCACACAGTTCCCTCTGCTTCCTACATCTTGTATAGTTTCTCTGATTATGTAACACGACTCTAAATTAAATTCTTGTCTCAAATAGGACTTAGTACAGTCGGTGACTGTTTTTTGTTTAGCACTTTCTAAAGGTCCAACGTTACACACCATTCCCAATGATGCCTGCGGATGGCACAGTGAAAGTTTGCACTCAACTTTGCATTTCTGTTGCCTGTGCTGTGGCAATTCCCCAGAAACAACTGAAGCATTACAGTATCAACTAATTTCTGTGCTGGGTTCAACACATGAACAGAAAATGAGCATGTACTGTCATCAAGTAAAATATACAGGCATGAAGTAGAATGTATCATGTCAACACTTAATTATCTAAATTAGTGAAGATTCTGCTTTGTTTAGAGAGTCAGTTGCTTCTATGGCTAACCTTTGGAATCTAAGGTAGTCTGATAAGCTCCCCATTGACCCACCATGGACAATTTGAAGAGCCTGACCTTAAAGTGACCATTCTAATCCCATACATGTATCACAACTGATACAGCATCTATTATCTCTTCTATGCTCTCTCTGTTCTTTCTTCATTTTGGCTTGTAACTAAAGTGTTCAAATTTAATACAAAAGAGCAATTTTTATACTCTTTTTTATTATGAGCTAGTGAAGGAATCTAACAAACTAAATTGCCAAATTTAGGTAATACATCTTCCTTTTCAATATCAAATGGAGATTCATTTCTTTACCATAAAATGTATTTATTGTAGACACAAATTTAGTTAATGTTCTGAATTGACTTGTATATAAAATAGTGGTATATAGAAATAATGAAAGCATGGTTAGCAGTGCTTCTGTTTCCCTTGCAATAGAATAAAATGAGAAAATATTGTTGGGTGGTGCATGTCTTTAATCCAAGCACACAAGAGGTGAAGGCATGCTGATCTCTATGAGTTCAAGGTCAACCTGGTCTACAAAAGTATAAAAGAAAAGCAAGTAAAGTCAGAGAGAAAATATTGAGAGCCATATTTCAAAACAGAGCCAACTGTTCAGACTCTTTAGGTAATAATACTATCAGAACTATAGTCTGAAGAGTCAGTTTCTTTGTGTGTGTATGAAATTACATGTAATTTTTTAAGATTTAGACACATATGAGAGACAACAGTATTTGCCTTTCTGAGCCTGGGTTGTTTCACTCAGTATAATTTTTTGTTCAGTTCTATTGATTTAACTGCAAATTTCAATATTTAATTATTATTTACAGCTGAGGGATATTCCATTGTGTTTACTTATCACATATTTCTTGTCCATTCATCTGTTGATGAGCATTAGATTGTTTTTATTTTTTAATTTTTATGGAGCTCTACATTTTTCTCTGCTCCCTTCCCTGCCTCTCCCATTTCTTCAACCCTCCCCCAAGATCCCCATGTTCCCAATTTACTCAAGAGATCTCGTCTTTTTCTACTTCCCATGTAGATTAGATCTATGCAAGTCTGTCTTGGTGTCCTCATTTTTGTCTAAGTTCTCTGGGATTGTGGTTTGTAAGCTGGTTTCCTGTGCTTTATGTTTAAACGTAATTACATAGACACAGTTAGGAAAAGAAAAAAATAGTTTATTCAAATAGAGAAAACTTAGTTTATAAACTTTCAGTGATTCATGATAGTAAGAAAATAGGTAATAATGAGTCAATTACTCAAAGTGCATAAAAACATAGCGTTCATCTTCTTTGTGGAGTATAATGGATTAGTTTTTTCATATTGTCTGATAAACTATAAAGTCATTTTTAACTAGGAATTTAAAGAGATAAAAGCTTGAACAAGAAGTTATTTTAGAATGTTTTTGGGGCTGGAGAGATAGTTCATTGGTTATAGGGCTTGATGAACATGCATGAGAAACTGAGTTTAGATGCCCATGCTCCACATAAAATTCTAGGCAACACAGAAGCACCGGTAATCCTACCACTTGGAAAAGGGAAACACCATGAAGAAGAGGATTTCTGGGGCTGGTTGGACAGCGAATCTAACCAATCACTGAAGTTCAGGTTTAGTGAGAGGTTTCATCTCACCAAAACGAGGTGGAGAGTTACAGAGTAATGATGTCAAAATCTGGCCTTCATGTCTTCACAGAAACTCATGTATACTTAAATATAACAAAATTACTAATAAAATTAATAAAATATTTTTTATTTAGTGAAAAAATTCCAGCCAGATATTGGAGATTATCTTGAATTATAATAACAGATAAATGTGATTATAAAGTGTTTTTATCAGAGAAAATTGCAAAAATGTACATATTTGGTAGTGTACTTCATAACTCTATAGGTAAAGCACTAAATGGAATTATGTTTAGCTATAACTTACTTTGGTATTTTCTCTTTACTACATGCCTAACTTTACATGATTACAAGCCAGTTGACAGGACAGTCATTTAGACACCAACTTTGGAATTTTTCTTATAATTTATTTAAATATTAAAATTTCCACCTACTCCCCTCCTTCCATTATCCTCCCCCTCCACCTATTCCTCCTCCCCCTTCCTCTCCAGTCCAAAGAACACTGACTTTGGATTTTTAAAGACATTTTATGAAGGACTGTTTAAAACATGATGCTAGTACAAAAGCTTACAAGTTTCTCAAAGTAAATTACCTGTCACAACATGACAAATGCCACTGTCAAGAGAAATGGATTTTCTCAAACATTCTTTCATGAAATGAGTCTAATACTTTGATAGTTCTTAACCAATAAATTCATCATTTGCATTTCAGAACAGAATTGAAATTCCGACTTGTCTGAATTTGTTCTTTGTTCAGAGATGCTTTGTAGTCTAAGAGATGGTTAGCTTAGTCACGAAAACAAACAACCTCATCACTCTCTCTCCCTCTCTCCCTTGCTCTCTCTCCCTGTCTCTCTCTCTCAAAAATGAAATGGCAGCAAGTAGCTATACATAGTTTTTATGAAAATCATTCCCTGTCACCTCACAACTAGCAGCCTTGGGAATCCATATAAGCCAAGGATTTGAGTGCAAGCTGTTGAGGAAACATACTTTACCTTCACACTGTCTGCTTTTCATGTTTCTCCGAAACCCAGGTTTGCAGCGACAGAAAACAGATGTTTTTATTTGATTACAAAACGCATCATCTCCACATGGATTCCCATTGTCCTCACAGGTGTGTTCACTGAGACCTAGGATTTAAGGATAGTAGAATCAAAACTAATATGACTCTGGTTTTTGAATTGGGAGTTTATTTTTTACTTTGAAGCAATTTTTATTGCATGAATAATTTCTATTAAAGATGCAATTTTCTATGCATTCATGCTCTCTTTTCCTATAAAGGTAAAATTGCAGAAAAAGACTGAGCTCATTACACTAAATACTGCTGAGAGAGCTGTTGACACAGATATTATCAGTTGCTGTCAAGACACAATACTTCCCAAAACAGAGTAATGAGCAAATTATTTTCCTGAAAGGCCACCATCAGAACATTTACCGATCCCACTTCCTTCTCCAAGAGAAATAACCTTTCCTATCAATGACCTCAAGATTTTTACTACCTCCCTGAAGAAGAGTTTGTCAAGGACTAGCATGTTACTCCAGTCAAAAGGCTAAATCCATAGCTGGTTCCAACTTTAGTCAGGACACACTAATAAAAACACATCTGAATGGAAAACTGGTTAAAATGCTATTAGAACAAAGTAAGACTGCTCTGGAATTTTTACACGGTATTCCATTTCACTACTTTGTTTTCCATTAAGGAAAGTATTTTTAAATGCAAACAAACCAGAGGAGTGTTATTATGAAGAAACACTATGTTGTCTCTATACTCGTTTAGTTGTCCTCCATACTCAAGAAGGATTGGGCAAGGCAAACTGGACATTTTGGTTTTCTCCTTTTTCTGTTATTTATTTGTTCATTTAAATGAGAGAGAGAGAGAGAGAGAGAGAGAGAGAACTAAACGAATTTCAAAAATAATTGCAATTTTATACATTGAATTAGTGTATGTCCTTGCTGATATACAAAAAATTCAACAATTAACGTAGACTTTGACGAAAATCAAATGGTTCTATCTCAGTCATAAAAGTGAGTGATGTCTCAAGAAATGTTCCTTCAACAAGTACACTGTGAAGAATTGTCTCGAGACAAGAGTAGAATGAGCTCATGTTAGAAATCGGTTTTTCTGTACTTTCTTAATAGAATCCGCATACTCTTTGTGCAGCCTTGTTCATCGGAACCGTCTCCACAGTCATCGAGCCCATCACACTGCAGCTCCATGGGTATGCACTTTTTGTTGCTGCAAGCAAACTCATCCTTCTTACAAGGCTTGGCTTTGAATGACAGCTCACCTGTGTAATCATGGAAAAAGTGGTTAGTTAGTGTTTCACACCCTAAGACTGAAAATATTGAGCTCAAGATGTGTTCAAGAACATACTAAGTCATATGAAAATATACATTTTATATCTTAAAATTTAAGTTTTAGGTCCTAAATCAAACAGATTTTTAGAGTTTTTGAATTTGGAAAAAAATAAATATTCCCTATATTAACCAATACCCAGTGTTTATGAGAAAATATATAAAATATCCCATGCAGAATTTTAAATAATGCATACACTTTTTTATTTATTATTTCAGAATTTCATATTGTATATTTTGATCATATTCATTTTCTTCCCCAACAATTTCCAGATCTCACCCCCTCATTTTCCTGCCCAAATTCCTCTCTCTCTCTCTCTCTCTCTCTCTCTCTCATTTAAATGAACAAATGAATAACAGAAAACGAAGAAAACCAAAATGTCCAGTTTGCCTTGCCCAATCCTTCCTGAGTATAGAGCCTGCCCCTGGAGTGCGCTTGTTATACCCAAAGTAACTTCATTGAAGAAAATGGACTTTTCCTCTCCAAGCAGTCATCAATTGTGAATTGATGTGAATTCCTGTTGGCTGGGAGAGGGACTTCTACTCCCTGTAACCATCTGTGCTGTGTTTTTTGTCTAATTTAAGCTTGGATAAGACTCATGTATGTTGTCATGGTTTCAGAGAGCTAATACATACATATGCCCCATTATCTGGAAAACACTGTTTCCTTGAAGTTATCCATCAGCTCTGCCTTTTTTAGTATTTCTATTCCCTCTTTCACACAGACATCTGCTGTGAGAAATTGTGATATACTTTGGGTTGGTCATTTAATAGTCTCTTATTTTCTTTACATTGACTAATTGTGAATTTGTATATTAATTATTAATTTTATTTATTAATTATTAATTTCTATTAGATTACTCTAATACATACTTATCTGGAGAGGACTAAAAATGCAGTGTTCTGTAGGTCAGCTTTGCATTTTATTGA
Source organism: Bramus lutescens (assembly GCA_001685075.1). Lineage (NCBI taxonomy): Eukaryota > Metazoa > Chordata > Mammalia > Rodentia > Cricetidae > Bramus > Bramus lutescens. The sequence goes on from LOEQ01004439.1 coordinate 48,844, forward strand.
TATGTGCATTTAGCATAATAATGGTAGTAGTATTCACAATACGGTCCATGACCAGTTTAGACTCAATAGAGTTAGTAATGAGCTCTATCTGGTAAATTGAGCCTTCAGTCTAATTTCAGAAAGAGGTAGGTTACTCATATCATTTGTGTCACTGTTAAACAATGGTTTTATCTCATCAGTCTGATCATTTTTATTGCTTCAGGTTTCATATTTACATATTGGCCAAAGATCAGTGTTTCTTTTAGTAGTATTCATGGTACCATTCACTTCTATAAAACTATCCAGTAGGAATGCAGCTTCCAGTTCAGTATCAGATAGATTTTTCCACATTTTCTAATTCAAGTATGTGATATCTTCAGCAATACTGTCTCACTATCAAGTTCTAGAGTTTAATCCATTGCATTAACAATAAAATACAATTTGTGTGGGTGGAGGGGGTCTATGGGAACCCATGGATAAACAATTCAATAAATATAGAACCATTCCTGATACTAGGGATTTTATTTGGTAGCATATGATATCAAGTTGGGTGTTATCCACTTTCTTTATATGTTAACAGCATTTAAACTCTTTTTATAAGTCTATGCATTTTAGTAATCTATATTAGTAGGCTTTTTGCTATAATCTTTTAAATGATTATGATTTTTTAGATGATTCAGATAGCCTTAAATGATGTTGGGTCCAGTATGTTCTGAACCATCTTTGTTAAACATGTGCTGTTGATGTAGGGACTTTTTCTATCTCAAAATTATGAGGAAAAGATGTATTTGCACATACTTTATGCAAGCTTTATCACCTCCATCTCTATTTTTGACAAGGGATTCTTTTAAATCAAACTGTTTTTCTCATTATATTAATATTTTCTTGAATGAAGTGCTATAGTGGGGGCATTGCATAAAGCCATTCGCTTTTTTATGCAGATGAAATGATAGGAGGTTACTTTAGTATTGCTGTTTTCAACTGTGGTGCCTGGAAATAGGCCTTCATATAGCCACAAGATATTCTTTGCTGTAATTTTAAGTACTAAACTCATTCTCTTATCATGCAACCTTCTCCTAAATCAAGAATTCCAACTGGACAGATTTACCATTGCAGTGGTCTTCATCGGAGTTATCCCCACAGTCATTAATCCCATTGCATGTTTTCTCAAGCTGTAGGCAGATTCTGTCATTTCTGCATCTGTGAGGCCTTGAGGGTGGGCAAAGAAATTTGACTGAAAGAACAATAACAGAAAAAAAAGTGATTCTTTCAGGTGCATGTGTTATTAAGAATGTACTATGCTTTAAATCAGATAATCCAGCTTTTGTCTTGAGTTGGAAAATGACTAATATTGGATACTAGAAAAAAATAGAATCTTTCGTTTTTCAAGTTACTTATCACAGAAGAGTACATAGTTAAAAATTATAAAATGGGGTAAGAAAGGAAGCAAGTTTCATGATCGGATTTGCAATTCTGATCTCATTGGATGTATGACAAGATAAAATATCACCCTTTGGTCCTGGTTCTTTAACACTCTCTGTTTCAACATATATTTAGATACGTACTTAAAGTTTGTGAGGAAATCTTTGTTTTTCAATTTAGTGTGTAATTATAAAATTCAGAAAATTTTATCTATCCTATTCTTCAGTATTCTGTCTCTAAATTAAAGGATGTCTCTAATTATTACTCATATGTAGAAGTATGCCCTGCTCTGTTTTTGGTACTGAATTGCTTCCTCTCGAATTCTTCTTATAGTTGCTTTTAATTATACTCATTAATTGACCTGTGCTTATATACTAAATTTTGTCCATTTTCTGCCTATATCTCTGATCTCCTGAGTGTCTGGAAGTACAATATACCTAAAGTATTTTAACAGCAACAAATTCACTAGTCCGCCAATACTGTCCTCTGACTGAATCAGTTAACATTTAAGATATGGCTATCACCATGGTTTTCTTAATGGCCCATCATAGCAAGAATTATGAAATTATTCCTTACTATCAATAATTCATAACTTTATGTAGTTATGACACATCGTAGATACTGTCCCCAGACATATCATTTTCTGTCTAATCCCTAACAGTTGCCATAAAAATTCCTTAGTTTTAAAATCTCCTATAAAGCTATATCTTAAATATTCTCTGATACATTTCACATGCTCAGAGAAACTATCAACCTAACATATTATTTTTATCTCCTCTAGAGTAATTTATCTCTTTTCATGTAATATTTAAGACACTTTGCATGGCCTAATAGACTTTTTATTATCATGTCCTTATCACTCCCACAGCTTGACTTCTTATCTTTTTGAAGAGTCTACCTGTATACTTCATGTCTGTTCCTGGACACAAGTGACTCTCATATAAGTCCTTGATTTAATTAAATCCTGTTATATTTCCAAGGAAATTCTTTCATTTTCTAGCCTGTTATGAATGTCTCTTACTTTATTTAATTTCATGTTGTTCCACGTTTGAAGTTATTGTAACTTACTAACACTTTCCAGAATTTTATTAGCATATCTTCACTTTTGTACATGAAAAAAAGATTCAAGTCAAATATGGTATCTATCTTCAAGTACCATACAGGACTGTAAATTATTATTTGAAGTCATAGAATACTAGTGAAGTCTCCAGGAAATTAGTGGGAAACACCTTCATGAGGTGGTCAGGGAGACTCCAGAGGTATACCAAACAAAAAAAGCTTCTTTCCATTGTTCATGTTCTTAACCACACCTAGATGACTGAGGCTTGTTTCTGAGATCATCAAAAACTTTTGTTGCCTTACAGAGAACCAAGCTGTAGTTAAGACGGAAGTCTCCGCTCTGACAGACAGTTTTCTTAGCCCGGGAGTTACAGTCTTCTAGGTGAGAATAGGTTTCTAAAATATTTACACACTATGTATCTGAGCTACCAGGCAACATGTGGCCACTTGTGAATTAATGGTAATACTATTATGAACATGGCCAAACATTCTTTGATTGAATTTTAACTCCACCCCAGAGAAACAATGCTGTGTGATGATTTCTTCCAAGGTAGCACACTTATTTTTATATAGAAGCCCATTAAAACACATGGTGTTCTAAAGAAGGTAAAACATTATATTCAACAAGAAAGATCATAGGGAAGAAGTGTGTTAAGATACCAAATGAGCAAATGAAGGTCGAAAAGATTTATTCTAATGAAAGATCTTTAAGATTATGAAGTAAGCAATTTACTAACTTCAGAAAACCAGTGAAGCTGACCAGATTCACTGGCTTCCTTTCTCCAAGCATATGTCAGCAGTAAGGACTACTGTAAGAGATTGAGAAGTCAACTTTCCTAAAAGGGGATTCAAGAAGCCAAACCACCTGGAAGAGACAGAGACCACACGAATTCCTGAATACTCTCAGACCTGTCAGACTGCATGAGAGAAGTAGGAAACAAAAAAAAAATAAGCTAGAAGTCAGGTCTAGCTGAACTGCCTGAAAGAAGTTCACTCAAACCAAAATGCCTGGAATGAAGGTTCTTCAATTTGCCAAGCTTCCTGCAAATGGTGCTGTGAGTTCACCTCAAAATGGTGGCCTTTTAGTGATGTAGTTATCTTTGTCCATTTCTGTCCCTATAAGTAACCCCTTATCATTCTGTATACTAAGTAAACTCAACAATTCTCTAGGTCAGACTTTGGTGGTGTTTTTCATTTATTTTTGCTGTTTGTTCCCTTTCTGCAGTGAGTAGATTGATCATACCTCTCCAGGAATAGTGTCATACAAGGTAAACCATTGTTGGCATCACAGGCTGAAACAAAAATTCATGGCAGCGCCATTTAGTTAAATAGACTTAGTGCCNACACACACACACACACACACACATACATAAGTGTGTGTGTGTATGCTCATCACAAAATGCTATCGAAGAGCCTCTTTGCAATAAATGACATTGGGTATAAAAGTTCATACATACACAAAGTTTAAAGAATAAGTGATGGGTATGTGCTCAACCTTAAACATATATTGTATAATTCCCTCTAAAACGCATGGAACATAGAAAAAGAAGAGGAAATAAAAAAACACAAGAGCCAGAAGATATGAGTAATGGATGCAAAATGCTACATTCTCCATAAGACCCAGGCATTGTAACCATGAACTTGCAGGAGTGATAAATGCCTTCCCTGGATTTGGACCAGAAGAAGTTGGTCAGTAGCTAGACATATTTAGAGGACTGGCTCAGATGTCCCCACATTTCACCACTGAATTATTTGCTACTGTCATGTTAATGGAGAAGAGGATTCAAACCTTTCAGTTAAGTGCCACTGGTAACTTCCCCAGGCTCCAATACATAGTTCCTACACAGTGATCACACACACTGTGCTGGTTAAACTAAATGGAACATAAAATTAAACCAAATGTCACAGATCTAGGAAAGAGATGAGAAGGGAAGGAAGGAGGTAAGGAAGGAGGTTAATAAGGATGGGTAAAATAAGAAAAGGCAGGAAATGAGCTGTTGGTCCTTATGTGGATGCATTGTTTAAATCATTACAGCTCTTCTTGTCTCTGCACATGCATTAACAACTAATTTAAGATCCTTAATGACATAACACTGTTTGAGAGTCTGAGGACCAGAGATTAGATAGCCCAGACAACTAGCATAAACCAAATAATAGTGGTCTTTGAAAAATAAAAATATAATGACTCCTAATAATAACTTGCAAAGTCTGTCTGTTATACTTAAAGATCTTACAAAATGTCTTACTCTGCTACCATCAGAGATGCTTCCTCCTTCAGAACACAGGATAAAGTGCAGAAAATAATAGCCAGATATAAGAGAAAGAGAGAGAGAGAGAGAGAGAGAGAGGAGAGAGAGAGAGAGAGGGAGAGAGAGAGAGAGAGAGAGAGAGAGAGAGA
>LOEQ01004439.1:54842-66547 GCA_001685075.1 Bramus lutescens
GAGCTCAGCAAGGCCAGCTGGACTGGGACTGATGGAGCATGTGATCAATCTGGATGCTCTGGACTCTCTGTATGTGGCTGACAAGGAGAACTGACTGAGAAGCCAAGGACAATAGCACTGGGTTTTTATTCTACTGCACGTACTGGCTATGTGGGAGCCTAGTCTGTTTGGATGCTCAACTTCCTAGACCTGATGGTGGGGGGAGGACCTTGGACTTCCCACAGGGCAGAGAACCCTGACTGCCCTTTGGACTGGAGAGGGAAGGGGAGGAGGAATGGGGGAGGAGGAGGAAAATGGGTGGAGGGGAGGAGGTGGAAATTTTTAATAAAAAAAGCAGTTAAAAATATGGTTTGCTCTGTCTCTTGGCTTTTATATTTAATTCTAGTCTCCAAATTGTTTGTTTTGTGCTGTTTTGTTTTTAATTTGCATTATTTCCTTTCTCCTTTTCCTCAGACTGAGATAAAAATGTTACTTCACTTATTTCAGATGGAACGATTATTTCTTCCATACTTTTATAAATCTTCATAATCAAATAAATATTTTTTCTCTGTAAAGCTGTTATTGATCACAGTGTTTTATCACAGTGACAGAAAAACAATGAATTCATGTACCTTTTATTTATTTCTGTCATTCTTGAATTAATACGGAGAAGTGTTGTGAATTATTGAATGTACAAATGAGGTCTTCTCACAAAAAATTGCTATTTTTTTTAGTCTCAATGATGTAGAAGATCCTAAATAACTCCACTTAATGTTTACACTGATGAGAGACTGGTGAGCATGACAACCCAGACACACTCAGATTTTACAATATTTTGCACCTGTACTGTACTGAATGTCCCCAGAAAACTTTCCCAGCACAAGAAATGGCCTGGGAGGGTGTGCCTCTGCAGCATGGATGCTTAATAACCAGTTAACCTTTTTTTCTAGTTCCTTTCATGGTCAAGTGGAATAAAAATGGAAACGGGAATATAGCTCATTGAACATTAAGAAGTTCTGAGTTAATCATGGTAGAAGTCTCATTTTGATAATATATATATATAGTGACTCTGGTGATGTTCTGGAGTTTGTTCTTGAGCAATTATTCAAAGAAAACCTTTGTGTATTATCTATCAGTTTTACCAGCAGGAAAAAAAATTGAAAAGCTCTTTCCCTTTGAAATCATTTAAAAAAATAGATCTGCCTCCTTGTATTTTTCTCCCCAATGTTAAAACTAGCAGCTCAATGCCATTTTCTATGAAAATGTATTACTTTATTTGTCTTTACAACATGAAACTTTAAAAAACACATCCATATTATATTCCCTTTCAATCACTTTAGGTACTATTTAATTATATCTGATGTAGAAGTATTTTCCTTTAAATTCAAGCTATAATCACCTCTCTTGTTGAGATTACATTACAAAAATGACAAGAAAGAGATTTATAAAATCATAAGAAAATATTTATGTTGATAATCTCAAACTTTGCAGATTTTTCTCTGTACATACTCTGAAAATATTAGTCTGGGTTAATGTGTACATAGAGAAAGAATGTTTGTGGGGTTGTTGCTTAGCAGTGTCGCTGTTGTTATATTTTTTGTTATTGTTTTCCAAGTTTTTAAGTTTCAATGCTTAATGGCTAACATGATGCTGTACATATTATGCACTGATTTCTGAAGAGTCTTTGTAGTAAATTTTTATCTCTGATATTATGTCATTTGAATATTCACATTCTTTATACTTATTATTCAAAATTCTTTATCCCAAATTATCTATTGATGTGAAGCATAAATATTAAATTTACGTCACTCAATTCTAATGTCCATGTACTATATGTAAATACTTCTAAATAGTGCATACTTTTTGTCCTGAATAGTACTGCCATGACAGGTAGCTAGCTATAAGTGGCTTGCCAATAGAGTTATTAACTTCTGACAGTGTGATCCCTTTATCATATGGTGAGAAACTGTATTTTAGTGTGTACTCTGTCTACCTGACCCCAAGTATGTGGCATCTGTAGATCATCTCAATACTTTCTGGTGCCCTTCAAAGTGTAAGATCACAAGAGGAGAGTGCAATGACAGCCATAGGAGAGACCATACCACACATGTCTGGGGTTTCATCTGAGTTGTCTCCACAGTCATCTTCTCCATCACAAACCCAGAAGTGGAGCTTGCAAAGGGAGTTATTACACAGGAACTCATCAGCTCTGCAGATACTTCCTCCTTCAGTTTTAAGAAAAAGGAGATTGAAAATTAGTAGTGCCATAGAGAAGGTTTCAGCATCCTCTATTTGTTCTATTATTTTCTACTTTATTCCTTCACATTTCTTTTCTGCATCGTACCAGAAACAAGTAACTTATAAATGTTTTTCTTTAACAAGCTTGTTCCTAATTATACAAATCAAAACATCTTCATATTATTATAAACATATTACATTTTTAAGGGAACCCCAAGAGATAAAGAAGAATATTTTATAAATTCTAAATTATCTTCAATTTAACACATTTTGGCTACAATAAAAAGTTCATATCATTTAAAACATTAATTTAGAATACCATGTTCTTTTGGGCAACCCAAAGCAACAACAATAACTTGCAGTTTGAGATGGGCATTGTCACAGCTCTGATCAACAGCTGAAGGGGAAGTATCTCCTTCCTGAAGCTAGGATTTTCATTTTAAACAGTATGGCTTCCTTAGGAGGACTGTCTCCTGTGTAGGGTTACTACAATTAAGATTATATATGAGTGTGTGTGTATTATATATAGCCATAAGGGTTATAAAATAGAAGGTTTCCATATGGTTTTTTAGAACATCCTTATTTCTGCTGAAGATGTGATATATGTTGGTAATAGAAAGTGGAGAAGTCAAGTTGGTGCTAACCATGAAGTTTCCTCTTTAGTAGTTAGCTTTAAAGTTTAAGAAAAAAGTTGCTAGACAGAGAGCTGTTGGAGAAAAACTTGTCTATGAATTTACCCCTTTAAAATATGTAAGTTACAGTTATGGCAATGACTGGCATGGAAAATATGTCCATGCTCATAATAGCATGGATGCTATGCAGGCAGTAACCATTGTTTTCTGATTGATTGCCAACTGTACAGGAAGAAGTACACAAAAGTAGTATAAATCTGGGAGATAACTCATGGCTAGGGAGCTCACATTTTCCAGGGGTGAACTGACTATTATTATTTCATGACACTGACACAATGAAATAGTATTGATTGCTCTATAACCTCACTTCATTAGCTCTATACAGGTAGATTAGAGCAACTCTCCAACCTCATTGTGAAGTTTCTTTATGTAGTGGAGGATAGAACTCACAATTGATCTAAGCGAAGTGACAAAGTTTCTGTGGAGTCCTCAACAATAATTGGGACATCCATATGATAGCCTTATCCCAAGACTCAGGGACCATCTTGGAAGAAAGAGTGAAAATATTGTATAAATCCAAGCAGAGTAAAAAACAGGGTTAAACCTGGGTCATGGTGGTGCATTCCTGTTTTTCCAGCACTTGGGAGGCATAGGCAGGCATGGTTCTGTAAGTTCGAGGTCAGCCTGTTGTACAGAGCAAGGACCAGGACAGCCAAAAGTACACAGAGAATCTCTGTCTCATAAAACGAAAACCAAAGCAAACAAAGCAACCAACCAAACAAAACCAAAAAACATAAACAAAAAGCCAACAGATTCAAACAATGTCTCCTCTCTATTGATAGGGCTGTACCCATGCTTGCAGCAACTGCATTCTGTGTTTACCTGCTCAAAACCTGAAAAGGAAACAAATACATATTCTGGCATAGATGGTAGGGGCCCCTGTGAGCTCCCAACCACACTTGAGAAGCTTTTGACAGTTAATGGCTTCGATTGGAAGAAATCAAGCTTTGTTATTGTTTTGTTAAATATCTGGCTTCTGGTACTTAGCCCATGTTCCAGTAAATGGCCCACACCTCTAATTATATTGCTAGATGAAAATAAGTTCAATGAGCCATAAAGAAAGAGAAGGAGAAGAGGAGCAGCTTGAAGGAAGAGGATGAAGAAGAGGAAGATGATGTCAAGAACAATGGCATGAAGAGTGGAGAGAGTTGGCAGATCCAGAAGGAGTTAGAGGGATAAGCGGAATGTGAATTTTATTAAAAACCATTCTACATGTTATGAAATTCTCTAACAAATTGTTATTTTTTAACTTGTATTTCTATTCAACATCGAAAAAGAATAAGCAGGGTTAATTTAAATTCCTCCCACCCTTAAACACTGTCCTACTCCTTATTTTATTATATTAAATTTTATGGCATTGTTAAGACATTTTTGCAATATAAACAATTATTTCACAGAGATGAAAATAATTTGTCCATGACATTTATTGGTTTTTTTTCTTTTAAAATGTGTGCAATCAGGCTTTACTTTTGTATGTTTAATATTTTCACAAAAATGAAAATCACATCAAATATAAAACTTTTGAATATAGTATTTTTCTGTCAATACCACATGCAAAGAACTCAGTGAGGTAACAAATTTTGATTCTCTGGACAGATAAGAACACAACAGATTTCTGTGATTATTGGGAACTATGGGTTTCTATGCTTCTGTGGACAACTTTTAATTTCACATCAATATCTTCATTTATGAAAAATGCATAATAAAATAACCTATGAACCCATATTCACAAGCACTTCCAAATAAAACAACACAGAGATATAAATTCAGAATTAAGGTGAACAAATAGGATTATTTTCCTAGTAGAAAATTATCATTATTTTTATGCCTGTTCTGAGTTACAGCACAAGTTCAGTGTGTGATAGGAACTTGGAAAATTTCACATTATTGACTTTAAAAGCAACCTGCTATGATCTGTTGTAGACATGCTCACAGGAAGAAAGTTTCAGATATATTGCTCTGAAATTTGAGTGTCATTTAAAGCAGTGGTTAGGAAATTCTGCAAAATTTCAAAAGTGGGACCTGTTTAGCTTACATTGCCATCTTTTAAAACCACAGAAGTCTAAGACACATAGAAGGGAAGGCGCTCAATGCATCAGAGTGTGGACTGATTGATATTCTCAGTGTAAGGTTTCCAATTCCTTTAGAGTTTTCTAAAATGCTACTTTATTTCAAGTGTCTGTAACACAAAACTATAAATTACTGCAATCTAAAAGTAATCTCAATTATCAAAAATCATACAACATAATATATTGCCATTTAAAGTTTTCTCTGAAAACAATACAAAGGAAAATACATGTGACCTTCCTACTGAAAGGAATCTAAACACATTCTTTGTGTAGTGGTATATAACTTAATTCCAGCACTTGAATGACTGAAGCAATAGTACTTAATCCTGGGGACAATACTAGGCAATACGGCTACCTAGGCAGACTGTTTTCCAAAAGGAAGGAGGAGGAGGAATGAAGAAGGGAGTGAGAGAGGGAAGAAGAGACACAGAGAGAAAGAGAGACAGACAGATAACATGAATATGAAGTTCAAATATTCATTGCTTTAATTCCAAATCAAAATATGTAGATCATGTAGCAGAGTCAAATTGTTTGGATAAGAATGGTTTAAATTACTAATCTCATTGCATGCTCCATTTTACAACAAATTAAATTCAGACATGTTTATAAATCCTGACATATTTTACCTTTAAAAATTCTATTTGTAGTTTATCTGTATTGTTAAAATGAAAGGTTATCTCCCTAAGCTATAGAGTTAGATTTTATTTTATTTGTATATGCTCAGAGAGAGCTGGAAATAGCACTGCTTTTTTATTAAGAATATAAAAAGAAATTAAATTATTTTAATTTAATTAGTAACAGTAAGCTAAAGATTTTTGTGATAGCCTTCTTATGACTTCAGACTGTACCATAAGAATTAGTATTTCAAACAATGCATCATGGGACTACTGGCATCCTGCATTCATTACAATGCTTAATTCTCAAATGACATGAGATACAAAGAGGCAACAAAAAGGTGCAATTTAAAGATATTGGCTAGATTAACATTTCAGTTGCTTAGGTATATTTGTGATCAATTCACTAGATGATTAATAGCGAACAGAAAACATAATACAGGCTTGGCAATGAAGATTCTGAATTATAACTGTGATGCTCAGAGCTTCACCCAGCTTCACAAGAAAACTGATCAAGTGGACTACACAGGAGGCAGCCATTCATAGTTGTCATATGGTTTTGGGTTGGCAGAAGTTCTGATATGGAATTATATTTTACAAAGCATAAAAACAGGTTACATACTTTAAACTTGAGTTTTCTAAAAGAATATTGTAAATCTTCTTTTTCGACAAATGCCAGAACAAGCAGAACCAAGAATGAAAGTTCAAACCACAATACACATAAGGTTCTTTAGGATCATAGATTCTAGCTTTTAAAATACAAGTGCTGCTGTTAATTCCATCAGGTTTGGAACATTATTGTATACAAACTAACCAAAGCTGAGCCTTTGCAAAAAATGTGTAATCCTAAACCTTACCCTTGTGTGTGTGTGTGTGTGTGTGTGTGTGTGTATTCAACTACACATAAGATGAAGCCTAAAGTGAGCTTGACATCTTCCACTACTGGTTTCTAGGAAGCCCTTTGAGCAAGAGAGTCTCACTGGATATGTAGTTCACCATCTTGACTGGAATGCATGTGTCACAAGCTCCTGAGTGTTACTTATCTCTATTCCCCCAACACCGGTATTGCAGGCATGCACCCATTTGGGCTTTATATGGCTGCTAGGTATCAGAATTAAGGTCCTTTGCTGCTCTTATCCTCTTGTACTTAATGCATTGATCCATCTTACACACACATGCACACATACACACCTTCCCTGGTTTCCAGGATACCATTTCTTAGTGGAAGTGTCCCACTTCAAGGTGACAGGAAATAAATTATAATAAAAGGGAGGTTTATTTTAGCTTTCTATTTCTTTAAAGATCTGAGAAACATTTATCAATACCAAAGTTACTTCCTCAGATTAAACACTAAATTTGCCAACACTTTTAATATACATTTGGAAGCCTATGGTGGTATCATCTCTTTTAATAAAATTTAAGGTGTTGAAAGGTAAAATTCATTGGTAGAAAGATGTGATCTAGTTACAGCAGCTTCCATTTAAACAAACAGACAAAAAAAAACCCAAATTATAAAAAAAAAACTAAAAGTTCTGCAACCTGTGTTCAATTTAAGTTTCAGCACATAATTTCTTTTTAACCCTCATTAACTTACTACAACAACTGGCTATTTTTAATGTCATGATGTACAAGAAAACATAGTTTTAAAAAATTGCTATTCAAAGAGCTATAAAAATTCATACTAAAATTGAAAATTATCTTCTATTGCAAAAAAGCACAAGTCATCGTCTCAACAACATGACAAGAATAAAATGTCTGGCACAAATTACAAGTTACATATAATATAGGTGACAACTTGGTACAATCCAATAAACCATGTGATTCTTCCATTCTTTTAGAGGAAGAAAAGCCATACAGAAGCGAGGCAGATATAGAGGCTGGAGAACATGTGAGCGAGCAGTCATGTCTCTAGCAGCATGTCTTGTATGGATGTTGTGTCCTCTCTCTACAGATGCTGCCTCCTATTTTCTTAAATACTCATCATTTCTCTACATAAGTATGTCCTGACTCTACAGAGGCTGTAGCCTCTTCAAAGACTGCTTGTCATCCATCCTCCCACCCAGATGCTGTGTCTTCTGTAGCTCCCATTTTAATGCTGAGCTTGTGTCTAGTCTGGAGAAAGTCTGCCATCAAGTACTCTATGAACTCTTGCATCTAAGTGAGTTTTCTCTCATTGTCCATAGTTTGGGCTTACATCCTGCTTCAAAATTTTGTGGATTGTTTCTTATTTACTAAAGGGAAAATGGAATGGAAGCAGAAAGAACTAAAATAATGATTCATAGATCCTTTCATTTGCCTACTCTGTAGATACTATCCCGCAGCTTTACTTCCTTTCTCTCACTTATGAACACACATACAGACACACAATCACAACCACAGCCACCACCACCACCACCACCTTACCTCTGCCACAGTTCTCTTCATCGCTTCCATCCACGCAGTCATAAATTCCATCACACAGCCATCGAATAGGAATACAGTATGCTTTATTTTTGCAACGAAACTGATCTTCCTGACATTCTATAACACAGTCCATCTGCTCAAACACAGTGGAAAAACAGCAGTCTTCATTAATGTTGATAAAATCACTAGGAAATTCACAGTAGTAAATGTCTGCTATAGAGTGAGATTTAACTTATTTTGTCTTAATGAACACATCCTCTACAATTAACAATGTGCTTTAAGATACAGACAGAACAAAGATCCATTTTCTGTAGAAATTATGTACCCATAAAACATATAGCTAAATAAAATTTCAGATAGTTCTGATAGTCAAACTTCTGCTTATTTTTCTTGCATTTGTTTTTTCAACCCCAGTTCAAGTAATCAAAACTTTAATCAAATGATAGTTTTACCTCATCTGAACCATCAGCACAGTCAGGTTCTCCATTACATCTCAAAGATGCTGACAGACATCCTCCATTGGCACACATATATTCACTTGATGAGCAAGCAGGAAGGGCTAAACAGTTAGAAAGCTGAAGTTTAGATTAGCAAAAATGATGATAAACATATGCAACTATGAATTCATGGGCAGGCTAAAATTAGGTTATGGTATTTAAAATGTTCAACAACTAGCATTAGGGATCATTTAAATTGTGATTTACATTATTTTTTGTTATAGGCAGGACATTTCAAAGGTGTAATTGGCTGTGAAAAGAAGTAAGGACTTAATACACTAGACTAAATGAACAAGAAAAATCATTGAGATCCTTTTCTGTAGATCATGAAAAGTTAAGTGAGTTTCTAAAAGTTTTAAATTATCACAAAAAGTCTACTTTCAAAAATGCAAAGAAAACATTAAGTAGCATTGAGCCTTGAAAAAGTTTATGCATATGTATTAAACCAATCCTGTTTTCTTTTTCTTTTTTATTATTTTTATTTATTTATTTGAGAAAGAGTTTCTTTGTGTAGTCCTAGCTATCATGGAACACATCATATACATCCAACTGGCCACAAATTTAGAGATCTTCCTTCCTCTGCCTCCCAAGTTCCGAGATTAAAGGTGTATACCACCTTGTTGGGCAGTTTTTTTTTTTTTATTCTTGAGCAGAGTTAGTAAGTGGATAAATTACTACCATATCCCCGTTTCAACTAACTATCATATAATTTGTGATAGCTTAATTTTGCCTATGGATTTGGATTTTCAGACTCTTAACGAGCCTTTTAGTGTTTGACCTTATATTTGGTAATGTGTCCTAAATTACTTTACAATCACTCCGAGGTCTAATTGCTTATGCAAAGGTATAAAAGGCTCCCTTGAGTTTCAGTTCTTTTATACAGAAGATTTGTCTAGCAAATCTGATAGGTACAATGGCTAAGAATACATCTGGAAACAGAAAGAAAAATGTGATCCATTTCAACACGGATCATAGCTTGAGCAGAGTTCACGGCAGTGAGTAAACTGTTTCTAGCTCCTTGTCTCCCAAGTCTATGCTTTTGCGCTTATACACAAATGATAGCATGGTCTTTTGAATTTGTTTTCCTATAAAACATCATAGCTGAAACATATTGATAAGCATTTTATGTTTAATGAGCATGATTTAGAATCATGTTTAAAGAATAGAAACATGAACTAAATTATTTTTCTATACCCTTTATGACCTTCTAGTTTTCATTTGACTTGATATGAGACAAAAATACAAAAGAATGCATGTGCATCTCAGCTGGCCAATCCAACTGCTGCCATCTGTTTCAGAACCTCACCTTCTGTGACTAAAACCTTGATAGTGCGTTTGAATCAAATTACATTTTATAATAAGTGAGACTAATTCCAAGACTGACATTTGGTTCCCATATATAACTAGTGATTTTATCTGCCAAATATCTTTGACAAACAGGAACAGTACACAAAGAACTTATTCACAGATACTTGAATTGATCTTTAAAAGTCAGTATAATGTGGGTCCGTGCCAGAGTTTTCTGGACAAAACATATTGGTTTAAATTGAATCAAGTTTTAAAAAGCCGGTAATTTAGATTTTCTACTCTCAGTTACCTGGCTCACAGTTTTTCTCGTCTTCCCCATATTTACAATCTTCATGCCCATCACACTTCCATTTTGCTGAAAGGCATTGACCATTGGAACACTGAAACTGATCTTTGGAACAACTTGTTTCACAATTTTTCTGACAAATAGAACAGAGAAATAATTAAATTAATTCTTTTTAAGAAAAATGTCTACAAACCCAAAAGACAACAACAGTGTTTATAAGGGTTTAAAAGCCACAAGGACTCAATAAGACATAGCATGTGTTCACTGCTGGCCTGTGAGTATGACAGAGTGGTAACAATTTTTTTAGTTTTCTCTGTGAATAGTCATAATTTTTCAATTTTTCAAATTTTATTTTTAAATTAAAATATGATTACTTTATTTTTCATTTCATTTTTCTTCCTTCATAACCTCCTGTGTTCTCCCTCCCCTCTCTACCCCCTTCAATTCATGGCATCCTTTTCTTCAGTTGTTCTTGCGCCCTCTTCTGGCCATCAATTGCACCTACACATGTGTTCATGCAAATATACATGTGAAGAAATTAATTACTTTATATGAAGGTGATTAGACTTTTTAAATGCAATTCAAAGAGAATTGTCCTTTGTGGAATAACACCTATGGCATTGAAACTACTTTTAGCAAAATAAGACTTAACATTGCTTGTATTTAAAATAAAATTCTTTTTTTTCTTTTTTTTTATTATAGCCAACAATAGCCGCTTCCAGATAAGCCATATTTTACACTTGCATCCCAGGGATGGTATCTGTCACAAGATTTGAAAGTTCTGAACTTAAATTCAAATTCAAATTATTGGGACATTACTTTTTTTAAGAAAGACCAACAATATTACTATCGTGTAGCTCAAGAACTCAGTTCATGTCACCTGAAGAAGACGAGGAACAGACTGGAAAATATGTTCCTCAGTTATGGTCATTTCAACTTTTAGTAACTAAAACACACAAATTTGTGGAGTCCTTTGTTTACTGGTGAGCTACTCTTTAACATGAGACATGCCATATAGTGGTTGATAAACACAGTGTTATTACAATGGAGAACACTGCTTTTTCCCTCATCCAGAATGTATGACAGTTCAGTTGCTATCAAAAGATAAACAAAATCTATAATATTGAAGTTGGAAAAGATAGATCAAGAGAAGGAAAAAAAAACTAAGAGTAGGCAAAAGAGCCAGAGACCTATTCATTTGCACCCATTAATCCCATAGAAACACTTATCTGGAAGCCATACTCTAAATGCAGAGAACCTGGTGAAGACATGAACGTGCTCTATGCATTTTGCTTCAGTCACTGTGAGACCTGAATATATGTCTCTGTATTTGTTCATATCTGTTGTAGGAGGAAGCTTCTCTGATGATGGTTGAAGAAGGAAAAGATTTGTCTCCCTGAGTCAGGGATATCTCACTATGGATGATTGTTTTCTAATTCTATCCATTAGACTGCCAATTTCACGATTTCATTGTTTTAATGGCTGAATGACACTACATTGTATAAATGTAACACATTTTCTTTATTCTGTTGCTGGACATGTGGTATTTCCTATTTGTGACTATTATGAATAGAATGGAATGGAATGGAATGGAATGGAATGGAATGGAATGGAATGGA
>LOEQ01004439.1:66602-110916 GCA_001685075.1 Bramus lutescens
AATAGAATAGAATAGAATAGAATAGAATAGAATAGAATAGAATAGAATAGAGAGATGATCATGATTAAGCAACTGTCTGTGTGGCATCATTTGGTTACTGTCGAACTGAAGTGTCTTAGGTTGTATTGCTATTAAGAGACACCATGACCTCAAATGTTGTCTGAGGTTCCTGTCCCACCAGGTCTCCCAGCTGTTCCATCCCAAGAAATTACACAGAGGTCTACATTAACTATAGACTGTTTGGCCCATTAGCTCAGGCTTCTCATTGACTCTTATAACTTATATTAGCTCATTATTCTTATCTGTGTAATCCACGTGGCTTGGTAAATTATTCGGTGGGGAAGTCACCTCTTGCTTCTTCTGTGGTGGGGTCACAACTGCAGAAAGAACTTCCTTATTCCCAGAATTTTCCTGCTCTCATTGACCCATCTCTGCTTCCTGTTGGTTGTCCTGCCTATACTACCTTCCTGGCTACTGGCCAATCAGCATTTATTTAAAACATAATTGACAGAAGACAAACAACTGTCCCACACCACTCAAATACTTTTAAAAAGGAAAATATTTAATTGGGGATGGCTTACAGGTTTAGAGGTTTAGTTTTTTATTATCATGGCTAAGAGGCAGACACAATGCTGGAGGTAGAGCTCTTAAGTTCTACAGCAAGAGGAGGAAATTGCAAGAAGAGAGCGAGATAGAGATAGAGAGAAAGAGAGAGAGAAAGAAAGAGTGAGAGAGAGATAGATAGAGAGAGAGAGAGAGAGAGAGAGAAAGAGAGGCCTGACTTGAGCATATGAATCATTGAAGTCAAAGCCTTTAACCAGTGACACATTTCCTCCAACAATGCCAGACCTACACCAATATGACCACAAGATCTAACAGTGTCACTCTCTATGGGCATATACTTATTCTCATTTTCATTCAAACTACCACATTCTACTCATTAGATCCCATAACCTTATAGCCATTTCATGATTAAAAATATATTTCATCAGATTTCAGAAGCCCCCATAGTCTATCACTATAGTAAGGAGGATTACTGTTTGTTTCCCAGCTGTCCAGACTCCTGAAATAAACACACAAAAAATTATTAATTAAATCACTGCTTGGCCAATTAAGCATATTGTTAGCTAGCTCTTACATCTAGAATTAACCCATCTCCATTATTTTATATTTTACCACGAGGCTTGTGGCCTTCCAGCAAGGTTTCAGAATATCTATATCTGGTGGCGGCTCCATGGCTTCTTGCCTGACTCTGCCTTCCTTCTCCAAACATTCAGTTTCGTTTCTCCTACCTAGTTCAGTTCTACCGAAACAGGCCAAGCCAGTTCCTGTTCAATGGTATTCACAGCATGCATAGTGGAATCCCACATCTTATCACAATATCAGCACTCTTCAAAAGTACAAACAATTTCAAAATCTCTTTTGAGATTCATGAAATCACTTAACTGTAATCTCGTGTAGAATCAGCATGAAAAAGCAGATCACATACTTCCAACATATAATGACATAGGATAAGCATTTAAGTTCCAAAAAGGATGAAAGTAGGCATAATGAGGAAATACTGGACCAAAACATGACCAAAAACCAGATGGGAAAACTCCAAACGTTGCATCTTCATGTCTGATGTCAAATCACTCTTCAGATATAAAACTCCTTTCAACATTGTTGACTACAACACATTTATTTCTCTTGGGCTGGTTCCACTCTGTTTTAGAATTCCTTGGTAGTTATCCTATGACTATGGCATCTCTAATATTTTGGAAGGCAATCCAGGTACCATGTTCACAGATTCTAGGCCTGTATACAGGGACACTTCTGACACATGCCTGGCCTCAGAAGCTTTCATTAGCCATGGAGGGAGATTCCATGAACCTTTTCTTCTATCTTTGACTCTAAATTCTGAAACATCTGGTCAACATTGCCAAGTTCTGCTACTCGTCAGAGTTGAAACATGGTCCTCTCCTTTAATTGCATCTTCACCAGTTTTCTGGTTTTGATGGTTCCCTTCACTACCTAAGGTTAGCCCTCCAGGAATTTGCTCTGTAGACCAGGACGGCCTTCAACTCAGAGATTCACAAGCCTCTGCCTTCAGAGTGCTGAGGTTGAAGGTGTGTATCACCATACATTACACTTTCCTTTATTTCCTTTCACTCTTATATAATTCTTCTTCACAAGTGAAACTTAGCTGGATGGTGTCTTGATCTGAGATCAAACTCCCTTTATTCCATGTCACATGAGGCTTTTCTTTAAAATTTTACACTTTTCAATGCTCCTTTTCAAACTGTACATTTTGTGTTTTTCCATGTTAAGCTTGCTCCTTTTCTTTCACCATAAATCTATATAAAATTGGCCACTAATAACCACATGACACTAGGCTTCTTTTAAATTTCCTTCTGCAAATGCAATTCTTCCGAAACTCTTCACTTTAACTTCAGGCAGACTTTTCAGACAATGGTAAAAGCAGTCAGATTCTTTGCCCAAATATCACAAGAATGATTTCTAGGCCACATAATAATATTTTCCTCTGAAACCTTTTGAGTCAGGCACTCACACTTCAAATCATCCTTGGCAACAATGTCATCCAGGTTCCTGCTACTATGGCCCAGTAAGCCAGGCTCAAGGCATTCCAATGCTTTAACCAAAAGTCCTAACATACTCCTGACAAAAACATGGTCAAGACTCTTACAGCAATACCCAAGTCCCTAGCACCAATTTCTTCTCAGTAAATGTTTTTTTTTTCTGTGAAGAAACACCATGACCACAGAAGTGCTCATAAATAAACAAACAAAAACACAACACAACAAAAACTGCAAAATACATTTGATTGGGACTGGCTTCCAGTTAAGAGATTTAGTCCATTATTAGTCTTTGCTGGAAGTATGGCGACATGCAGGAGGTCATGGGGAGAGAGAAGGACCTGAAAGTTCTACATAGAGAGGTGCTGGCAGCAGGAGGAGACAATGAACCACTAGGATTTGCTGGAGCTTCTGAAACTTCAAGCCTACTTCCAGTGGCATACTTCCTCCAACAATGCCACACCTGCTCCAACAAAGCTACATCTACCAATAGTGTAACTCCCCATGGTCTTCCGGGGTCCATTTTCACTCAAACCACCACATGTGGCATAGGTGAATCTTGACAGAGATCTATGATCATGTACACGAGGAACCATCACAGTAATTTTCATAGTGGCTGTATAATTTCCCACTTCTACCAGCAATGTATGAATTCTGGCTCTACGTCTTTGACAGACTGAGATGTCACTGCTTTGTTGCTGATCTTAGCTATTCTGCCAGGTATATATCAAAAAAGTTTTGAGCCACTATATGGCTGCTGGAAATTGAACCCAGGACCTCTGAAACAAGTGCTCATAACTACTGAACCATCTTTCCTATCCTCAGCAAGGCAGCCCAGGCAAAAAAGACAAACACTATAGGTTCTTATTTTCATAAGTGGTTATTAGACATAAAACAAAGGAAAACTAGACTTTAATCCACAGTTCAGGAGAAGCTAGGTAACAAGGAAAGCCCTTAAGAGGTGCCTATGAATAGTCCTAGGAAGGGGAATTAGATGAGATCTCCTAGGTAAACGGGATGTGTTTGGGGCAGTAAAGGGGAAGAATGGAAGATGAGAACATGAGGTAATGAGATGATCAAGCGGGGAGAGGAGCCAGAGTAGAACAATGAAAGAGAAATCTTTGTAGAGAGAGCTTCTATGGGGTTAGGGAGAAACCTGGTGCTAGGGAAACTCCCAATACACAATACACAAGGATGACTCCAGCTAAGACTTCTAGCAATAGTGGAGTGACCGAACTGGCCTTTTCCTGTAATCTGATTGGTGAATACCCCAACTATCCAATAACAGATGGAACTATATGCGGAGATCCATAGCCAAGCACCAGGGTGAGCTCCGGGAAACCATTCAAAGAGAGGGAGAGAATATAAGCAAGGGAGGTCAAGATCATGATGGAGAAATCTACAGAGATAGCTGAGCCAAGCTCGGGGAAACTCATGAGCTAAGTAAGACTGACAACTGTGGAGCTTCCAGAGGACTGAACTAGGCCCTCCATATGTGAGAGAAAGTGGTGAAGTTTGGACTATCTGGAGGGGTCCCTGGCAGCAGAACCAGGATCTACCTGATAAATTTGTAGACTGCTTTTAGTAATGTTTTTAATTTGTTAATACTAATGATCAATGAGAATGGAAGATAATCTTATGTTCAGGTATCTTATGCAATGTCTTTCTTCAAAGACTTGAAGTTTTTATCATGCAATTATTTCATTTGCTAAGGTAGAGATACTCCAAAATTATTTTATTATCTGAGACTATTGTGAAAAGTGTTTTTCCCTGATTTTTTTCTCAGATAATTTGTTATTTTTATATAGGAAGGCTAATGATTTGTGTGAGTTAATTTTATATCCAACTACTTTACTGAATTTGTTTATCAGCTGTTGCACATTCCTATAAAATTTCGGGTAATTTATGTATATTATCAATTTGTGTACAATTAAAGACATTTTCCAGTTTTTCCCCTTGATCTCCTTCAGTTGTCAAAGTTTCCAAGGTGAGGATTCAAATACTATAATGAATATGAGTGGGTAGATTGTATAACATTGCCTTCTTCCTGATTTTAATGGAATTTATTTGAGTTTCTCTTTATTTAAGATGGTATTTGTTATATACTTGTTATAAACTGCCTTTGTTTTATTTAGATATGTCCCTTGTATCCATAATCTGTCTAATAATTTTATTATGAAGGAGAGTTGCATTTTGTCAAAGGACTTTTCTACAACTAATGAGGTGACCATGTATTTTTTATTTTATTTTTTATAGGGTGAATTACATTATTGACTATGTTTGTTGAAGCAGCCAATTCCGAATTTCTGATATGAAGCTTATTTGATCATGGTAATTGATGCTTTTGGTGTGCTCATGGATTTGATTAAGTTTGCAAACATTTTATTGAGTATTTTTGCACATATGTTCATAAGGAAAATTGGTCTATAATTTGCTTTCTTTCTTGAGTTGTTATGTGATTTGGGTTTATTGGTAATTGTGGCCTCATAAAATATATTGGGTAATGTCCCATGTGTTTTTATTCTGTTGAATCCTTGGAGAAGTATTGGTATTAACTCTTCTTGAAGTCTACTAGAATTCTTCACTGGGTTATTTTTTCTGGATTATTTTTTTATGGAACATAGAGTTGGATCTTGTTTTCACATCGATTGTGCTAGTCTCTGGATTTTGTATTAAGAAGCTGACACCTTTGAATTTGAGAGCTATCAAATTGCAATGATTATTCCTATTTTTTCTTTTTGTTGTTGGTGATGGTGGTGGTATGTGTTTGTGTGTAGTTTCCTTATTTTAATTTAGATAGTCTGAATTTAGTTTTCTTGGTATGTACCTAACTTCTTTAGATAAACCTTTTTACATTCTTTACCTTCTATCACTTCCTGTAGAGTTAGTTTTGTGATAGATACTTCTTAAACTGGATATATCATAAAATTTCTTCATCTTCTGTTCCTGAAAGTATTGTTGGGCATAATAATCTGCGCTGGCATTAAATTTTGTAACACATCTGCCAAAGCTATTCTGTCCTGTAGAATCTCCATTCAGTACTCAAGTGTAATACTAATACTTCTGCTTTTATATGTTTCATAGTTTTTTTTTCATTGTAGGTTTTACCATCCTTTGTTTGTTCAGTATATTTATAGTTTTGATTATAATGTGCCAAATGACTTCCTTTTCTTGATCAGTCTATTTGGTGTTCTTTATGTTGTATGTTAATAGACACCTTCTTTATTTTAGAGAAAATTTTTTATATGAGTTTTATTATAAATATTTTCTGGTTTTGACCTGCATTTTTTATTTTCCCCTTTCCTATTAATCTTAGATTTGGTTGTTTTATACTTTCCCAGATTGGATATTTTGTCTTAGGGGCTCTTTTAGTCTTTTTCTTTTTCTTTGACCAACATATCTATGTTTCTTCCATTGTGTTTTCTGTGGCTGGGATTCCTTCTTCCATCTGTTTTATTATAATTGTGAAGCTTGCCTCTGTGGTTCCAAATTGAGTTTCTCAATTTTTTCATTTCCAGATTTCCCTCACTTTGGTTTTTCGTTATTGATTCTATCTCTACTCTCTTAATCATTTCCTTCCACTGTTTATTTATTTGCTTCCTTCTTGGGGACGTCTATCATACTCATAAAACCTTTTTCAATTTCTTGTCCTAAAAGTTCAACTATGTTTAAATATTCAAGGAAGGTAAGATATAAACAAACAAGAAGCCTAGGGAAGTCTGCTTCATATTGTCATCCATCTTTCTCCTAGTGTTCTCTCTCACACCTCGTCTCTTTTCCTCTGAACTGATCTTCCTACCATTTAGTTGCTTGTGAGTCACCTTTTCCATTATGACATTTGCTCCTAAATAACTGTGCAACGGTCTGTCATTGTGGCTACTTCTGCTTGCTCATGGTCAGACTTCATTAGAAGACAAAGAGGATAATATGTACACTTTAGGAAACCCCCCAGATTTTTGTGGAGGGTGAGATAATCAAGAATGATATTTACCCACCTTGGTCTGAAGATTGGTTTATATAAGCTGTACAGCCCAAGCATTTGTGGACTAAATTTTTTCTCTTGCATAAAAGCTTCTATTTTTCACAATTTGTACTTTTTCCTCTCCTAAAAAGGCTTGGGAGCTCACAGGTATAGACATTCCTGGGGTAAAGAGGTAAATCATTGTTCTTCTTTCAAGATTAATCCTCAGTTAGTGAAGGAAACTATCTTTCCTATTTTTTTAATTTTATATTTGCTGACAGATATTTATTAGACTTTCTTCAATAGAATTGACATTTTTCTTTCTATACTTTCCCAAATATTACAGTATTATTACTTGCCAGAGACTTTCATAAGTGATAATAAAAGGGGGTCCTTTCTTATATTATGATCACAAAGACCAATATAAAATATCATTTTCAAAACTACAATAACAAAAATATTGATTGTCAATATAAACAAACATGTATCATTTTAGAGAATGCCTTTGAGAAGCAGTTTTACCAGAAATGGATCTACCTCTGGGACAGTTTAAATGTTTCAGAATAGTTTGAAATACAAGGCAAAAGAAAGCAGTGATTCTGGAGAACTGGAGAGTTCTGTACAGTTAGTGTAAAAAGAAGTCAAGGCTGTAGAGGTAGGGATGCCATTAATGTAAATTTCTGCATACTGCAGTAGAGACTACCAGGTTCACTAAGACTACCTGGTAAGCACAGGAAGATCACACTCATCTCCAGCAAAGTAACTTCAAGACTATGTAGAGTGAATGTGAACCTTCTAGTCTAACACTAAGTCTTAAGAAACATTTTCAGTTTTTTTCTATATACAAACAGGCTATAACTTCATTATTGAGGCCTTTATTATTGAGTTATCTGTATGGTACACTTAATTTACTAAGTGTTTAAAATGAATGGATGTTGTATTTTAATTAAAATTCTTTTCCTGTCTTTATAAAAATTATGAAGGTTTTTTCATTTAATTTCTTAGTGTATTATTGTCACTGATTTGCATATATTGAGTAATCCGTGAATGCCTTTAATTAATCACAATTGATCATAGTAAATAATCTTTTATCAGGATGTTGGATTTAGTTTGCAAATATTATGGTAAAGTTTTTTTGTATCTACGTTCATAAAATATGTAAACTAGTAGCTTTTGTGTGGCGTGTCTTTTCCTGGTTGTGACTTACAATTAAGCCCATATAAATAAAGATCATTCACTCTTATGAATCAAGTATGTAAATAATCAACACTTCCAAATTAACATTTCTTTCATTCTTCCCACATTTATGTATATATATGAATATAAAATTTATATGTATATATGTATTATAATAAATATTAAAAAGATTTTAACATGAAAATGATATTTGCAAATTTACAGTGTCCCACAAGTAATAATCCACTAGGGTGTTTAAACCACATATAATATCTTTAGTTAATCAAATATATTATTTGGCAAAGTGAGGTTTCAATGTAGGTCTGCTTATTGCATATAGGTAAGACTACACATATATAAAACTTCTTCACATTCTCTGTTTTTGTAAAAATTATTTATTTAATATCTAGATATTCTATTCATTCTTTAAAAAATATCCATGCATTCTGAATTTAATTTCCATTATCTTTTCTAGATTTTTTCCTTGAGAATTTTATAAATATATTTTAATTATATTCATCTTTGTCTATCGAGTCCTTCTGGCCTTTCCCCTCAAGATGTATTTGTTATAATTTTATGTGGATGAATGTTTTGCTTGCATATATATATATACATATATATATATGCATATTTATTATCCAGTTTTTATGAAGACTAAAAGAAAAATAGATTGCCTTGAAGCTGTACTTATAGGAACTTGTAAGCAAGTGCTCTTAACTACTGAGGCACAACTTCTCTAGCCATAACTTACATTTTCTGCAGAATATTAATATTTTAGCAAACCCAAGATGACCTTCATGATTTTTTAAGTGCTATTATAAATGTATGGATTTTATGCTTATTTGGTTTCAGTCCATCACAGTAACTTGCATTTCGGATACTGTATTGGTTCTTGTTGTCACTCAAGACACTTTTAAGTTTGTCTCTATGCCCTTTTCTCACTAGCCTTTTAGTTATGTGTGTTTACAGTCTAAGACACTGCTAACATGAATTTTTTTTTCTCAGATCTGAAATTCCATATTCCCCTCAGTAGCCCCGTCTCTAATAAGTGATCTGTATAAATAACTGTGAACACTTACTACTATATTTCTCTTGGCTTTGTACTGTTTTTGGAGAAAGATAGTTTTTAAAAAATGAAATATCAAGCAGGATCTCATATTGCTATTTTTTAATTTATTTTTTGTTGCTGTATTTACTGCCAGTCAATCTAAGATTCATCCCCAGAGCCCACATGGGGTAAACAGAGAATCAGCTCTCTCATGTTTTTCTCTATCTTATCTATGTTGTGGCATGTGTTCATCATCATTTCCCAAACACAATACAAAAAAAAAACAAATAAAATCAAAATTTTAAATGATAATTCTCTACATAGGCAACTGAGATATATAATTGACATTAAATGAAGTCAAGCTTTAAACTTTATTTTATACTTTTATTTTATATTGTTTTGAGAAGATATGGTTAAGAACACATCAACACTGAGTATGTATGTATACATAAAAAATACAATCCTCCTAACTTTTCTACTTCCTAGTAATATAATCTTTATGCAACTATCCTTTCTCTCTTTGTGCTATGTTCTCCTTTGGATCATTTGCTTCACTGTCTTTTATTAAATAAAATGTTATTGTAGCCTTTAAAGAAAAATAAATAGAATTTGCAGTGGACTACATTGTCTACAAGGGAAGACCATAATAAAGAATAATTTCCTTAGAGCATTGCTTTGATAACACTTTTAGAAATATATTTTACCAGGAAAGTACTTGCCCAGGAACATAGTGAATAACATGAATGTTATTAGTAAATATATTTACTCTGACATGAATAATATTTTGGTAAAGATTTATACTAAAAGTAGATTTTGATTCTTTTTATATATTTTAAACATCTAGTAATAACATAAAACAAGAAATCATAAGACTCAAGGAATATGTTTGAAGTAGCTGAAGCAAAATCAAAATCAAAACCATGCCATGGCATCAGTAGGTTGCATGAGATACATTTTTCTGATGTAGGAATGTCTAAAATATTTTTAAATTATAGATGAAAAATGAGTATGTGGCTTGTCGATGTAAACTAGTCTCCTTGTAGAATCCTAAGAAAGAATTCAGATTTTGATTTACGAATAGTCCTTCAATAAAATGGATATTTTCCAACTTCTCTTGAGATATTTTTGCAAAATCTGAGGTTAAGATTTTGTATTCTTGAGGTGGAAAATCACACATAATCTTGTTCAAACACCACATTTGTAGCTGTCATTAGGGTGAATTTTCCAAATGGCAAGGAAATAAAAGTATCTGTCCTTATAAGAGTTGGGGTAGACTGGAAAAGCCATACATTGTGTGCACTGTTGTACAAACAGTAGAGGCAGGTTGTGTTGCTCTCTCAAAAAGGGACTCAGTGGATACTAAGGGAAGTTAGACCTGAAACAGAATCTGCTAAAGCTTTAGAAAGGATCCTCTTCAGTTACTTCAATGGAATTGTTTCTATGAGTAACAAATGCATGTATTAGCTGACGAGGCGACATGTATCTACAGGAATACTATGTGAGTGAAAGAGCAATGACTTCCAAAAGGGACTGAGAACCTCCCCCCATTTGCTTACTTACATTCCCTATTTTCTTCTTGCATAATGAAAAAAACTAGAAAAAAATTTCAAAGTGATTATTCCTGCACTTGCCCCAGACAGTGTAACCCAAAAGCTGTTATCATTTCAGTATGATTAGTTTTAAAGTTGCATGGAGTCATGTGATACATAGCAGGGAGGTCTAAACACAATTCAAACTAGCAGAGTTGTCCAGAGAAATTATCTCCTATTTCACTTAAAGCATAGGCCTTATGATAAATGGATTGTGATCCATCATACAAGGAAATCTTGGTTTCATGAAACTCATGGTTTCATGAAAATCGATGACCCACAGTAAAATTTATAAGACTGGAGCCACTGAAGAAAAAAATATTTAATGTACATAAAATATCAGTAAGAGCTATAAATACTCCAGCAAATTTATGAACAATTCCACAAATGGCAAGGACACCAGGAAGAGAATTTCTAAGCATACTATTCCCTGTACAGATATTCAACAGTGGAGAGAAAACACACTATATTTAGTTGTCAGTAGAAGCACAGTTATTCTGTGAGGTCTGTGCAGCACAACACATAAATTAACACTATCTTAGGTCATCCAGAGCAGGGTACACTGCAGCATTCTCCTTGGTCACACTTATCATATTCAGTGATGATAACTCAGTACAAGACCTGATTTACCATTTTTGTGTGTGTTCACAGAGATCCCTACCTCATCAGAGCCATCGGCACAGTCAAACTCTCCATCACACCAAAACCTTGATGAAACACAGTCACCGTTGCTGCAGAGAAAGTCTTTCATTGTACAGGTCTGGGGCTCTGAAGATAGAAAAAAAAAAAGCTTAGAGTAAAAGTATTTTATCATCTGCATTCTGAGCAAAATGAGGAGGTAATGCAAAACCGAAAGAGGTTAGGCAAGCAGAGGCAACGAGATCATTTAGGGGGAACACCTCATAAAGAAGCTATGGAACAGAATATACTAATTTTCAAATTTAATTTAAAAGTCATTAAAAGAAATCATTGAAAAATTTGAAAGCTTTAAAGTATGAGCTATTATTTAATAAAATATAAGTTGAAAGTGCAATGTAATGTGAAAATTTATATGCTAGAATATTGTGCCATAGTCTTTTCCATTTAGAGTTTAAAGCTATTTTTTAAATTTTTTTATTTTTAATTTTTTTATTTATTATGTATACAATAGTCTGTCTGTGTATATGCCTACAGACCAGAAGAGGTACCAGACCCCATTACAGGTGGTTGTGAGCCACCATGTGGTTGCTGGGAATTGAACTCAGGACCTTTGGAAGAGCAGGCAACATTCTGTACCTCTAAGCCAACACTCCAGCCCCCAGTTTAAAGCTATTTAATGTATTTAATAAACATTTACTGACTTTCTATATCTATTAATATATTTAACAACATGATAGGAAAATAAACATTGATACTGACTTTTAATTATGTATGGTAGGGATTTTATTTATCTGATTTTGTCATGGGAAATCCAGGGTTCATAGGACAAGAAGGAACATAAACATAGCATTAGGAATGGGTAGGTAGGTTTTCTAAAACAACAACAACAACAACAAAAAAACCAACCTATTTGTTGGTGTAATTGTTACCTTTTATTCTGTATAATTTTTCTGTCAATTTTGAAAATTTGCTCACAATTGATTTAATTGTAGTTGGCCATATTTCTTATAGGACTAAAATCAAATAGTGTGCCTAATGACTTCACTTTAGCCTTAGTTGAAAGTGTTTTGTCACAATGTTGAGGTCTGATTTCAGAACTTGACTTTTGGAAGTGATCAGTGAGACAGTTGAGTTCACCCTTCTCCAGTCTGGAGTCTTGGGTGAGAAAAATCAGCCTCTTTTTTCTCCAATCATTAACTGTCTTCTTAAAATGCTTTATTTCTTTGTTTTAACTTATTGTTTAATTACATAAATTCACTTTCAGGCATTATATGAATAAATATATTTTAAGTATTTTTCCACTTTGTAGCTGAGGCCCATGCAATAATTTCTTTGTCCACATGAAAGAGGAATAAGTAATAGACATCCAGCCTGAGGAACACATACATAGAGATGTATGCTCTCCATAATGATGGTGAGAAACTCAGCCTTCTGATAGAAATATCGCTGCTTGAGCTGTTCCACAGCACAGTTTTGTATTAGACATCACTGTCTATGAGCTATTCAGTCTCTGAGCATTGGCAGGGCTTGGCTGGTGTCATAACTCCTACATATTAGTAAATGGGAACTTTGAATAACTGTGGGAAAGTCATATGTATTGGAGAGTTCTTTTTCCAACTTTAGAATTGACCATGTCTTAGTAAATGACCTTTAGTCTATGAGTAAAACAAAATGCGATTCAGAAGAATGAGAACTAGTAACTGACTAGGCCTTATAGTTTACACCTACAATTCCAAGTCTGAATCCAACTAGGAGAGTATAGCAAATCATAAGCTAGCTTGCCTTCACAGCAAGTTTCTCTTAAAGAAAAACAAAACGAAAAACAACAACAAATAAAAAACAAGCAAACAAAAAAAACCCAGAAATCAAAGTAAAACAAAGTAGATTTTTTTACTTTTTTTGATTTTTTTTTTACTTCATTTTTTGTGCATTGGTGTTTTGCCACAGAGAGTTGTGAGCTGTCATGTGGGTCTTTGGAATTGAAACTTTGTCCTCTGGAAGAGCAGTCAGTGCTGTTAATTGCTAAGTCATATTCTCAGGCCATAATGGACGGTTTCCATCATGACTCTCTGATTCTTTGTTCAGTGGGCATTATAGTAGCAGCGTTTTCTCGTCTTTATTCCGTGTATGTGTGTGTGTGTGTGTGTGTGTGTAAATAAATATATATTTCCTCTTCTGAAAATAACTCTTTTGACACTAATAAAAGCAATAACTGCCAAGTACTAATTATCTAATTGCCATTAGACATTATGTAAATATATTGCTGAGTACTTGCACTAACTCACTTCTCAAACCTCAAAGCAACTGTATTTGCATTGCTTTTCTCCATGTAATTGAGTAAACCGAGGCATAGAGAGAATTCTAACTTTACTCTAAATAGCAAAGTATTCAAAAGAACTATTATTTAATTGAACCAATGAAGCTAGGTAGCCAAGACTTATATAGTTTACATTGCTTTCTACAGACAGCAGAAATAATTACAGGACAGTAGGAAGTTGAATTTCTTTTATTGGACATATGCCTATATCTGTCTGTTTTACTAATTGTTCTCATCATCATCCTACAAAAAGTTGTAATATTTTATTGAACTTTGTAAACACAAAGTTTTATTCTAAAAAAAGAAATGGTGATGCAGTATGTGCAAATTTTAGCAATGATGGCTAACAAAATAATTTTAATTATAAAAATAAAGATAGAAGGTACAGTTAAAACATAAGGTAAATTCTTAAAAGCTACACAGGAAACATTCACATATATGTGCTTGAATGTGGCAGGATTCCTTCTGCTTCTGTTATAGCTTGTGCTTACTGTGTTTCAAAGCAAATATAATTCCTATGTGCTGAATGGCTTCTTAGGCTTTGACATACTTTGCTGTATGGAGAGTTGTAAATTGTTGACATAAGATTGTATATAAGTTATACTGTCTGTTGGAGGCATTTGCTTTGTAGTTAGTCTTTGTCCTAAATCATTAGATTTGTTGCTCCAGTAAAGAAGAGTGTCTGCTATTTGCTATGAAAATATGCTATGAAAACATTTTAATTAACAATGGAAATTATGAGTATTTTTTGTCATGTACTGAAATTTTCCAGCACATATGTCTATGTAAAGAAACAATGGTAAGTCCTCATACATACATGTGCCATTGAGGAATGGGATGTGTAATATGTTTCTAAACCTCATTTACACGGCAAAGAACATTTACTTTTCTTAAGATAGCTGAAAACAAAATTCTTTTAAATGAATTTAAATCAGTTATTTTTAAAATTCCAAGTGCTTATAAAATATTTAAGCCTTTCAGATAAAGTAGAAGAATAGTTTTCAAATTTATGGCTAGGTAGCATTATTTGTGCATATTAGAACTTCAGCAGTGGGGAGAATGTCCCTGTCTGACAAACGATTTGTAAAGAAAATCTGAATGCCATATTTCCCATAGAATAACTAAAATGTTATTCTCTTTCTGTCTATCATATAAACTGTACGCCTATCCCAAGAGTAGATAGGAGCCCAGCACATTAACTGTTTACAATGTTTTCTGTACATCTGCCCAGGCACATTGCCCACCCAGAAGCTTCTATAGGGTCCATTTCTTCTGTCTGGGAAGATTCCTGGATTTCAAAGTTAACAATGAACCATGAGGGTGGAGCACCACACAGAATGGCTACTTTCTTCAATATTAATGGAGGCAAAAACACAGTCTCAGCATTGGAAACAATAATTAATACCATCCTTGATGAAAAGAGCACAGTGAAGTTCAAGAAGGAAATTGACTTTCCAAAGCACACACTTCACAGCATAGCATAGATAGGCAATCTCCAGATTCTCTACTGATCATCAGTTACTCTATGTTTAGCAAAAGTTATATAAATATGGGTGTCAGTAATTTGGAATTATTGCATTTGCTGTATAGGTTATATCATAACATAGTTTGATATAGATTCAATGTGAAGTCTCTATAAATTCCAATAAACTACAGGTAGGTTGTCTATATACAAAACCTAATTTTGTGATAAAATGGCATAGCATTCAAGAATAGATAATAAGCTGTATTAGTTCAAAACATATAAACTATCTATCTACATTGATTACTTAGCAAATAGAGTGGTATATATCACATTTTTATTGACAATGTAAGAAAATGGTGAGGCTTCTCAGGCATTTTCATGACTGGTTTGGATTAAAATATGATCCAATGACAGTGACATTTCCTTGATTGTAGAGCAGAGATCATTGCTGAAGCAATGCCCATCGAACACTTTGCAAATGATATGATCAGCAGATGAGGATCAATGACTATGGACCAATAATCCTGTGTGAATGTAAGAATGCAAAAAGCATCATTGATTTCACACACAGTTTACAATTAATGCCTCCTTTACTGCTTTAATTATTCTCATGCATATAACTGGGTTTTGTAAAATGGTTTAAAATAAAATATACTAAGTCAGATTCATAAGTAAAGCAACCCAAATGAGAATTTAAGAGTGTGTGAGTATTTGTTAAGAGAATATGTGTTCTGTTTCTTAAAAGTAAAATTGATTTACTATTTCTGGTATGTTTTGCTACTTAATAAATGATTAACAGAAAGTACTGAATATTCATCAAAGTGTACATTAGTGATCAACAGTTTTGTAAACATGATTATATACCACTGCTCTCATATATGTCCATGCATTTATGATATAAAATTTAGAAATTATATAACCAACATACAGTGCATATATGTTTGAATAATGCTGTATAAATAAATATACATTTGCACTAGCTTTAATAACAGAAACTGGAAATACATTGATGACATCTTAACAGAGCAACATTTGTCTGAGCTGTCTCTATATTTTTAACCTTTATGTGACGACTTCTTCATTGACAAACTTTGATTCTGTAGAACTGCGAGTGT
Organism: Bramus lutescens; assembly: GCA_001685075.1. Taxonomy (NCBI): domain Eukaryota; kingdom Metazoa; phylum Chordata; class Mammalia; order Rodentia; family Cricetidae; genus Bramus; species Bramus lutescens. The sequence goes on from LOEQ01004439.1 coordinate 82,489, forward strand.
TTGCAATGCTCAAATGTTTTATTCGCTTCTGGTTCTTTCAGGGTAGAATTTTCGAACATCCAAACTTAAAAACTATCTTGGCAAATATAGACATCTTTATTCTCATACACATTACGCATTTAATATGAAAACCTGCTGCAATACTTATCTTGACATGTATGTTCATCTTGCATATGTTTTCGCTTTCCTTTGCCCCAACTATAAAATAATTCATTCTTATACAGTGTTATGTCTCCTTTGAAATGTCAACATTCCTTGTTTTATTCAGTAAGCTCAAAATAAATATGCAACTATGAGCTCACATGATTGTTTATTTTAAATGGATATTTTCCTTTCGTCTTTCTAATGGATATGTTTTCTGTGACTAGTGAAATCAGAATAGTTCTTTGGTCACTGGCTGATTTCTCTACGAACAATAACACTCAGACACATTGGAAATCCCAGTTTATTTATAGACAAACTATCTTAACCCTCATTCTTCTCATCTTTTTTTTTATTGAAGCTATAATCCAATTTTTTGCACAATTTCATCAATTAAGTGAACAAAGGTCTTGATTAGCTGGGCCTGGTGGAGCGAAATTGTCACGCAAGGTCTTCTGGATGGTGAAGCAGGAAGTTCACAAATCCAAGGGTTACTTGGGCAACACAGTGAGTTTAGGGCCAGTTTGGTCAATTAGCAAATTCTACCGCAAAATAAAAATAAAACATGGTAGCAAATTGACCTAGGACACTTAAGTCCCTTGATTCAATCTCTATTCACACGCAGGTAAGAGGGGAATGCAAGAAGAGTGGAGAAAAGAAGGGAGAAATGTCTCCAAGGTTTCTTCTCCCCTAGCCTGCTGCCCTCTGTATCCTTTAAAATAAAGTCTTTGCCATCTATATTATTAAGACAAAGTACATCAAAGAACTCTAAGAATTATCTGATGCATCAAGTATGCAAATTCTTGTATTTTGAATTTATTTTTTATTGATGTCATATGTTCATCTAATTTTAATATTAGTTGCTGGATATATCTGAGAACTTGTTATGTAAAGGTGGTTTTAACTGTTGGTGAAATGAGTCTAACAATCTCATAAGTCCATGCAATATTCTTTACATTTGTAAACAGTGACCCATTAGGAGAGCTTGCTATGTGCTGCCAGAGTCGATACCCCCAATAATTTGATTGTCAGTCATAGGTGTCACTTCCCCAAAAGTTATTTGAGACATTAATGCATGTTGTTCAGGATGAATATCTAAATGATTCACTCCACCACATACATGCCTTCTTATAATGTATTGCTGTGTAGATTATGTCATTGTCTTCTGGGAATGATTGCTCTTAACAGAGAATATTACTGATATCCATCTGCATCAAAACTTTTTAGGAAGGAGCAAAATGCAGATACTTAACAAATATAATTTGGTTATTTTCTCATTTTAATCATGGTGATATCGCTTTTTACTTATACATAAAAGCAGTGATAAGAATTTTACTGAGGAATAATGCTTAAAAACAGATACTCTGTCTTAGTGAGAAAATGTAATTATTGGATCATTATTGCTTTCAAATTTATTGTACAAAATTCAGCAGGCAGGTGCCATCAGTGTTATTCTATTTTCTGAGAAAAGCATCCTGAATGCAGACTGTGTTCACTACTCCAGAGAGGATAAATGATAACACACTGAAAGGTGCTCACGGCTGAATTTGTACTCTGAAAGGATTGAGGCAGAAATGAAATGAATAGCATCCCTTAAAAATGATATGTGTTGTGCTGTCTGCACTTCAGTCAGCTCATTGTATGAACTTGCATCAAGGGCTTTCTTCATTGCATGCTAATGGGCTACATTAAACCTCCTGATACTCTTCTGCCAATTTTGTAAGCAGAAAGAAAATAACTCCCAGAGTAATCAGCCCAGTCATTTTGCCCTTTAAGAATCAGGTCAATTTATTCTGCATATTCTGTCCAAATGTGAATATATGTATAAAAATGTGAACGTCAGGACAGAGGGGTCCAAATTTTGCTTTAACAGAAATAAAAAAAAAATGCTGTCCTGCTTGTTCATTGAATGGAATGTCAGGCATGGAAGGTTATGAATCAAAATTTACTTACTGCAGTTTTCTTCATCAGAATTATCACTGCAGTCATTCTGGCTATCACACCGCCAGTGATCTGGAATACAGTTGTTGTTTTTACACTGGAATTCATGAGGTCCACAAGTCTTTTTATCTGTAATGAAAAAAGCTGAGTTTACATGGCTGGCTTCCATTAAGACATCCTTACAATAGTCTAACTGCTATGTCAGTGCATGGCATATCACATCTCAGGAACTTCTATTCAGTTACTGACTGGGAAATATCGCAAGGGGCACATGAACTCAAGTTTTGAGTCCACTTGACCCTTTGCACTTGTTCCATATTACCATTGGGGGATTAAAAAGCAATTAAACCAACAAGTGATGTGTGCAGCAGTATTGTCAAAATTGTCCCAAACTATGCTTGTCTTTCTGCTTCTACGCAAAGTAACAAAATAAATTATTCTAATATCACTGAGCGTTTATGTTGTCCTGTTTCACAAAGAGCAAATAAATGTATGTTATTCATGTATAACAATCTGCTCATCAATGTTTCATATTTTCCCTCCTGCTAGTTGTATGTTGTTGGTAAGACCTGGCTATGGTTTACTTATAAATTGTATATTATGTAGGTTAGATGTGTATTATTCAAACAGTTTGGGATAAGAAGCATTTTATGGTTCCAATAGTTTTAAGATTTTTACAACCATGTAAACTTTATGAAGTATTTCTTGGATGACCACCAAGGGTAAATCCAATTCATTTATTTTAGATAATATATTATATGTTATATAATATTGACAATATATACCATATAAATGTATAGTATACACCATATAAGCAATGTGTACCATATATTAATAAAATATCATATCTATATTTATATATTATATATAAACAAGATTTTATACAACTTCTTCAGTGCTCCCATGTTGTGACCATGACCTGAGTCTGCATATATAACATATAAATATAGTAAACATATAATATATAAATTAAATATATATTTATATAGTTTTTTGCAAAACAAGATTTTATAAAACCTTTTCAATGTTTCTATGTTGTGACCTGAGTCTGACACATGTAGTTTGGTGTGAAGTTTTCTTCTCTTGGCAACAAAGTCAAGCTCATAATCTTTTAAGGACTGAACCATTTCAGAACTTAGTCTTTCAAGTGGGAGGTTCAACCTGTATCAATGCCTCTTAGTATATGTGCAAAGTAGGAATATTGATGAGATTTCAATCTACACAAATCTTCATAAAATTTCCTGAAGTCTAAGGAGAATTATTAACAAGGCTTTGACTGTACAGTAAATCAACAGAAACTCTTTCAAGTTTAGGACTCTTATGAATTTTCAGTACTAGTGAATGGCAGGCCAAATACTATAAAATATTTACTTTTACTCCTGTTTTGGTACTATCAAATTAATATGAAAAATTAAGCAATAGAAACATAAACTGAAGTGAGAGCTTCTACACTTCTCTAATGTCAGTCTAACTATAGACAGCATGAACTTTAAACTTTCACTATTCTTTGTAGAATTACTTAGAATTGCACTCTAATGCTGTTAATGATTTAGCAGGATTGGGTTGCTTTCCCCTGTTAATAAAGATTAAACTCAGATTTCTAATGAACTGTGTGGTGATAATACTGCCCTTGATCAGTGGCTTAGACCGACTACATATGTTCTTAAGGGTCAAGATTCAAATTCAATAACAAAATCATAAACTGAAACCCCAGTTTAGGAATATTTTTTCTTTTATACATGCAGATCAACTTCTCAAACATAGTTAAATTAGGGATATGATCTATTCCTGGAAAGATTCACAAACTGAAAGCTTGTGGCCCCAGCTTGTGCCACATGATTGGGTCCTGAGGGTGCCAAACTTTATCAGCAGTGGCTGTAGCTAAACAGTTGTTAGGAAATGGGTTCTTTTTGGAGTGTATAGTTCACTACAATCCTAAAAAGTATACTTTGTCCTCAGCACCTTCTCTGAGTGGGGCTCTGTACAGCAGGAGTTGAGCAGCTTGGCTTATTCCTTTAAATACTGTCTTTATGTTCTTACATGAAAAACTCTTGTGTCTAGAATCAATAGGACAGCATACTGAATCTTTTTCTTTCTTTTATTTTATTAATGTCTGATATTGTGTCATAGCCATGAAGAACAGAGTTGCATAGCCACATCTGAGATGGGCAGGGAATCTTACATTTTCAGACTATTAAAATAGGTGAACTAAAAGTAACAGTAGTTACTTGGTGATGGTTGCTACTCTGTATTCCAAAAGTGCACAGTGTAAACTTTTAACTCAAATTAATAATGAAAAGCAAAGTGATTTAGGCATAATTTAGAAAATTAAATAGTAAATATCTGTTCTGAACACAGCCCAGCTTCTAGCTAGGCATTTTAGTAAACACAGTCACTCTCAATTCCCATAATATCCTAATGAAGGATTAGTGCATTTATTTAAATAAAAGAGAAACACAAACATCAGAAAGTTTAAGTAATTTCTTCAATCTTACAAAGGAGCTCAATAACGAAACAGGAGTTTATATTAAGCTAGTGCTCTGAAACAGTTTACAGAAGGAATTCTCATGACAGAATTTAAATGCAATTCTCTTCTGGAAGAAAAAAAGACTGCCTATATTTTCTTCCTACCCTTCAGAAGGAAAATTTGCAACGTGACCTAAATTTCTTTCAGCAGTTCCAGGAAGGGCCATTTTTGAAGATGAGAATATGAGATTAGCAAAATTCTAAGGTACGTTAGTGATTTCTCAGTTTCTCAAAAGCATTTTAGATTTATTTTTATATTATTTTATTAGAATTATTATTTGAGATTAATTTACAAAGATAAATTTCATTAGTGGAATTTCCACTGAAGACATGCAGAAATTATATTGGGAAGAATGAACTGATTTATATAAATCTATATAAATTTATATAAACTTTGTTTCCAAATTACCTAATTTTAGCTATGAGTTTACATGGAACTCATGTAAACACAGCTATGTAGCCTTGTAGAACATTTAAAATATCATGTGATTTGATTATTACAGTGCACATGTAGTATGTGCTAATTATACTGGTTATATTTCTTAATTTTTTATTGTTGTGATAAGGCATATTATGAAACAACTTCAGTAATGAAAGGAAGGTTTGCTTGACAAACTGTATGAGGTTATAATCCATGGTAGGGATGATAAAGAAGGTGAGACATGAGAAAAGGAGTAGAATATGAGAGTCATCCATATATAAAGTATATTTATATGTGTCTGTAAGATTCTCATAAGGAAAATTACAAAACATTACAGAAAGAAACTGAACAACTTCTAAGAAATACAGATGCACAGTCTTCAGTGATCTGAACCCTCACCTGTTTTACTGACCTTTTTCTCTAACTTTATACACAGTTGGTTCACTAGCCATGACAATCCCATTACTACCTTCAAAAAGATAGATATAATAACAATAATATATGAAAGTATCAATGATAGAGAATAATTAAATCATCTTGAGAAAGCAGGAGGACCTTTAAAATATGTTTTAAAGAAATGTTATAAAATTATGGTAACTATAGAGATGTAATATTAAATGAATGGCTTCAGGAGTATAGCACCCAATCCCAACAGATTCCAATAACAATCCTAATCAATTTACTAGTAAGATGAAATTCTATATAAATATTACCAAAATTATAAACATACTTCAATTACACCTCAATCTATATATAAATTATGCTTAAATGATAATAATACTAATAAAATTTATGAATTATAAGAAACACTTTTATAATCTTTTGGGAGGTAAGAGTTCCAGAGAAAAACCTCAACAACAAGTGACAATAGAAAAAGTGGAAAATTGGTTTGCCAAACAGTTTTATGTTGACTTGACATAAGTGAGAGTTATTGTGAATGAAGGAATACCAAATAACCACTTTTGATGATTATTATTGTCTGTGAGGACACACACACACACACACACACATATATATATACTTGGTCCTTACAAAATACACATAAGTGTATGTGTATACATACATATACACACATGTAAGTATATATGGGGATATGTCTTAAATGAAATTAAGACACTTGGAATAATCTTTAAAGAATCATAGACTAACAAAATTCCAGTACAGGCATCAGAAACATTCTGCCAAACGGCTGGCCACTATAGTCCAATTTACTCACAAACAGTATAGATTATTGCTATAGCTCTTTGTTGCATATCAGGGCTGCACGTAGACCACTATTGTTGAAGACACTGTGTACTTAGGATGCTGAATTCACATGACCTCAGACGATTTGCTCAGACAACATCTTTTCTAAGTTCTAGTTTGTATGCTTTGAGAAAATACCAACAAGCTATTAAAGGAGGAAAAGAACAAAGTTCTACCCAAGCTGTCACACCTATAAAACACAACATTTACTGATATAAAGGTGCAATATGGGACACTTATATGTTGGTGACAACCAATACTTGTCTAATTAGACTTAAGGCTCATTCAGCACAAGGGAATCATGCTTGGTACTGGAAAACCAGGCAGTTTTCTCTGGGTTATTGAGGTCATGGATCTTAGAAGAGAATCTACTGATAACACTTTATAGACTCCCATAAATCCTTACTATATTCGAAGTCTTACCCTTAAAAGCAATGATAAATGTAGCTACCATCCCTCATAAAAGAAACTTCTATTTTAGCAAATGGAGATCATCACAGAAAACTACAATTGATTACTGATTGAGGTGGATGGGCCCACCTCACTGAAAGAAGTGTCACAACTGGGTAAGTAGATTTGATGCTGTAAGAAGGAAAGCTGAGAAAGCCATGTATAGCAAGCCACTAGTTAATGTGTCTCCTTGACTTCAAATCAGAAATTTCGTTTGATTTTCTTGGATGATGGACAAGCTATAAAATAAAATAAGTACTTCAATCTCAAGAAATTCTAGTTAAGCCATTGTCACCAGGAGTAGAATATTGTTGTGACAGACCTTACCATGTGTTTGGGAGAGGATTTTAGTAGTATCTGAACTTTGGGCTGGAAAAACCACTGAGTGCTCATAGCTCAGTGGCCTATTCTGTGGAAGCTTGGAAGATAAGAAAGGTGAATTAGTGCAGATGGTGGTTTGGCATGTGAATTTTATAGCAAGTTTGCGAGACCCTCAAAGATGCTATCTTGAATTTTTGTTTAATATTGAGAATTAAGAACGACTAAAGTGAAATATGTCCTCTGCAAGAACAATTGATGCTGTCTCACTGGAATGAAGAAGTAAGTAAGGCAAATTTGAATATATGGTCTACGTGAAATATTGTGCTACGACCTTTAAGATATTGATATTTTTAGAACACTTAAGATACCTATTGGTGATTTTTTACCTCTGAGAATTAACTTAATGTTAACTTCTCATCAATTGGGATAATATTATTCAATGAGAACTTTCATACGCATTTTCCCCCCAAGGGCATAGAAGAATGTATAAGTGTTAGAGAAGATGAGAAGAACAATTTTAATTAGAGTTGTTCTTTCTGGGATCCAAGTACATCAGTTTTGTTTTTAAATTTTTATTTTTCTAATTAGTAATCAAAGAAGAATCAAGGGACACTTACAAGTAAATGAAATTACGAATAGCTTAATTCCTTTATAAAGAGGAGAATTAGGAACAAGCCAGCTCTGGAGAAACTCTAATATTGATATTTTTAATGTAATTGTCAGAGGAAACTTTCCAAATTTGCATTATCCACTTTTAGAAAGTGTCAAATTGAATTCTGCAATGCTATCATTCTTGACAAGAATCTGTCTTCATCTTTATTTTTAAAAATTTGTATTGCAACATTATGCTTGTGAACTGGAGGTGGGCAAAAGGAAAATACTTATATTTTCATCTTTTGCCTCTGTATTGTGTCTACAAAATCCTGGCTACTCCACTTGTCTTCCTTTGCTCAAAAAAAAAAATCTGTACGGTTGAAAATTTTAAGACATATTTTTCCAAGAGAATTGTATTTCTGGATCAGTTTGAAAAGGAATCATATTTCCATAATACATAAGCGTAGGTTTTTTTAGAGTCCTCAAATGTTTTAGAAAAATTCCATCTTTGTCTATTCTACAAGCTAATAGATAAAGTTTACCTAAAGCTTTCCATGTGCTTATTTTATTTTCTTTTAAAACAAAAATATAATTTGAGGCAATGAAAAAGTGAGCCTATATTTTTAAATGGTCGGTTTGTTGCAGCCCCCCAGTGTGTCTGACTCTGACAGTCAGAAGCGCACATTGAATACACACTTTTGAAGAACAGGTTCTAATTTTAATCACGGCGGAGCTGGCACAGCAAAACCCAACAGAAGCAACCTGAAAGTGAACGACTTGACAGACATGTTCCTAGTGTGTAGCCTACAGACTGCGTATATACACAGAAGGTGCTCTAATGTTTTGTGAATTAGTTTTCTTTTCTACTTTAACATGAACACTGAAAATAAGTACCACATTGAACCTAAAACCTGCCTTAAATGTGAACTTATGATTACTGAGCAGTAGTAATATAATAGTCACTTAATAAGCACCTGAAAAAATATGGTAGATATATATTTTAGTATATTTTATCAGTTCATGTCAAGTTAAAGAGGGTAGAAAGTGATATTTATCAAGAAATTGTGAAAATACAGTGCTGATTCGGTCTTTCCTATCTATTGGCTGTTACAGTTCTGCTACACTATCACAGTGTATCTTTTTTCTAATAATTTTTATTACTTTATAAATAATACCATTCAAAATTTCCACTTCCTCTTCTCCTCCCACTTTTCTCCCTTTCCCCCTCCCCATCCCCCGTGCACCCTCCAGTCCTAAGAGAGGGCAGGGTACCCTGTCCTGTGGGAATTCCAAGGCCCTCCCCTCTCTATCGCCCACTGAGACAGTGTGCCTGAGCTAATGGCAGCTCCCCAAATCCAGTTGGACTGGGACTGAATGAGCATGGGATCAAACTGGACCCTCGGAATGTGGCTGACAATTGGGGCAGACTGAGAAGCCAATGATAATGGCACTGGGACTTGTCTCTACTGCATGTACTGGCTTTTTGGGACCCTATTGTATTTGGATTCATACCTCACAGTGTATCTTATATGTTAAAGTTTGGATGTAAAGTGTTCATGTGTTAAAGGCTTACCTTCTGGCTGGTAGATCTAATTGTCCCCGGGAAAAAAACTAACAGTGAAAGCTTACTTGCATAAGGATAGATTCCCTCAGGTATTCATTACTTGATGAGATTATTGGAAAAGAATAGAAAATTTGGGATGTAGAGCAAACTTGGATGAGTTCTCTCTCTTTCTCTCTCTCCTTCTCTCCCTCTCCCTCCTCTCTTTCCTCTGTCCCTCCCATCCTTCCCATCTTCTTTTGCTCCCCCACAAGTTCTTTACCATGACTTTCAGCCACACAATGGGCCAAAACAATAAAGCTATGAAGAATCCCTGGCAACAATGAGCCAAAAGAAAATCACTTGACTGTCAAACTATTTATTTAACAATGGAAACAAATTGTCAGTGCCTTTTTAGAGGAATCAGTAGGCAATGAGTATTTAAGTCAATCATATAACCCAGAGAAGAAGCAAGCACTTTTACCTCATGAAAAGATAAATTAGAGAAATATTTTTAACAAAAATATAAAGACACACAAAATAGAAGCAACTATTTTGCATTATTATGCTTTGACCAAAAGTTGAAAGTCATTTGAACATTGGCTATCAAATATACACTAGAATATGGGCAAAGCATTCATTTAAGAATGTTATAATTAGGCTGGAGAGATAGTTCAGTCTTAAACAACAAGTAAGTTTGGTTTCCAGTCATCATGTCTCCTAGTTCAGAAAGTTTCTATCTCCAGTTCCCAGAAATTTAGTCCCTGTGCCTCTGAGGGAACCTGTACTCACAGCACGTACCACTCCCCTCATACATGCATAAACATAATTTAAAAATAATAAAATTAATCTTTAAAATAGATAGTTTTAGATTCAGTTGGAGAGATGGTTAGCAGGTAGGAACACTTGTAATGCAAACATGAGAACCTAAATACAAATTCACAAATACAAAATTTACCTAAAAGGAACAAATCAGTTGTAGTTTTGCCTGTGACTGTGCCCCAGTCAGATATGGGCCAGATACCAGAGGATCTGCATCTTCATTGTCTTTATCCTAGTTCTGTTGACAGAGAATTTTGTCCCACCTGGTCCTATCTTTACAGGGTACAAGACCATTGTCCCACAGCATAAATCCAAGTTTAGTGAAATTCATTTTATCATGGGAATAAGGCAGAAAGTAAAAGAGATGTCTGAGAGCTCCTCTGTCCTCTGTGTGTGTGTGTTCATGATTGCATATGCTCCCCCAACAAATGACAGCACATACATCTCGTCTTCAAACCCCATATATATACCACAAAACTCCCTGACCACACCCCGCATAGGCAAACACACACAGCTATAATACCCTACTGCATACCACCACACATGACACCCCACACACATATTCCTATATATATTCAAGGCGACTTTAGCTTCTAAACATTTTGACATTTACTTACTAAAATAATTTCAGTTATATATATAAACTATATAAAAAATGAAGTGTTTTTTAGCATTCAATACTACTAGTGTTGAGCGTACAAGTTCCATTTTAATTCCACTTTTATAGGAAATTATTTAAATTTCTATTCATTAAAAATATCCTGGAAGTCATTTAATTAGACATTTGTTTTTCTACATAGATGAAGACTTCTTATATGTTTAGAAAATAGTTTTCTTTCTAATGCCATCAATGTCTTGCAGAAGCCATAATTCATGGGATGTACAATGCTAAATAGTGTGTTGTTTCCTGCCTGAGGGCAAGCAGCTGAGAGAAAAGCATGGCCTAGCAAATTCTTTCTGGTGACAGTCCTACTTGGTGATCTACTCAAGGTCTCCATTTGAGAACACTTTTATTTTTATGTACTCATTTCTTCAGCACAGCAGACTACTCAAAATCACAATGATTTTTTTTAAGGACCTAAATAAAAGCAACATTGAGTCAATAAAGGACAGTGTCAGTTGTGTAGATGACAATGGTGAGGCCTTTACTGAGGTCTAGATTTCAGCCATGCTTAGGAAGCTTTACACTCCTCATACCCTTCTGCATTTGTTGACATTGTCTTTTGCTGTTCTTTCATCCTTTAAAATACCCTTAATATCTCTTTTAAAACATTTTCAGTCCAATACAAAGATTTTGTTTGGCATATGTGGTAGGAGGACCATAGGAATATCACATGTAAAAAGAGAATTAAATTACTTTATACTATAAGCACTTAACAATTGGTCTCTCTACATATTTGATGAATGTGATGCTCATGATCTATCTACTGGCAAATACACAGAAAAGCTCCTAATAACTCTGCCCTAGTTCATCACAGAAGCACAGAAATCCCTTCCAAGAACATTAATTCTTCTCTTTCCAGGAAGCATCCCAGTTACATAGAAACTAAAAGTGTCCCTTTTCCTTTCTTCTTAGGTAATTTTAAGCAGTCTGTTATTACTTCACTGCCGATCAAAATTGTCTGATACAATTGAACATATGACCAGTTAACTGTTTGGTAATATGTTTTGCTGATTTTCTTAACTTCCTAGGTTTATTTCCCTTCAACTTTATTCATATTTTCTAGAATCACCTCTCCAATGAACCACTTGTCCTCACATTCTTGCAAGTTCAGGTATAATTCTGGGGACTAAACTTAAGATCCTTTGTTTAACAAAGTTACTTTAATATCTACTCTTGATAGCATAAGAGATTTATTAATCTGAGATTTATGACAATTGATACTTGCCTTCACTGGCCTTTTATACTAATGGCCAAGTAGGGGATTAACAGGATTTTTTTTTAAGTTCATTAAATGGTAAAAAGTTCTGTTGACAGAAATAAAGGGCATATTGAACAGTTGATATTGCTGTAGATGAGTTTACAAACAAAAATATTTGAAAGCACAAAATTTTGGAAGTGAACTAAACATTTGATAGAATGAAACATTGAGCTATATTAGTTTCTGGGGGACAGGGCATTGGAGCCTGAAGCAATAGTCTTGAGGTGTCATCAGAGATGGGTGGTCATGGGATTGCCAGGGGAAGCACAGTGGTAGTGTAGGTAGCAGAGAAACTCAGAATGGTCAAAAAAGTCAGAAGGGGCACCAGTGGAGGGCACTGGTAGAAGGTGTTAAACTGTTTCAACATAATTTTTGTTTTTACTTCTCTTCCTTGAAAAGAGTAATTATATAAGAACTTATTTCTTTATGTGTGAGTGATTTCTGGATATGGATTTAGTTTATGTCAAAATATTGAGAGATTTTAAAGACTATTAAATTTTGGAACTGTCAGGGTGAGTTATTAGGCCTGTGTATTCAATAATTTCTTGAATGTGTTCTGAAGTTCACACAGCTATCGGTATGGGCATATACTGATAAAGTATGAAGTAGGTGACAATAAGTCAAATTTACCTTGGAAAAAATATTGAGAATGTACAAAAATAAAATGCACATAAGATTGCATTTGACATGAAACTAAGGAAGTTAGTTTTATTTTTGATTTTACTTATCAACTAGAAGTGCCAAGAAGTTATAACCTGTCATTCAAAATGACATTTTATTACAACATTGCTATATTTGATTTCAACATGGTTAATATAGTATGATTTGGTTATATAAGAAGAAATGTAATGCATAATATTCATTCTATTACTATTTTAACTTTTATGTTTGGGCTTTAAAATGCTGATGTTTACTACATATTTTCTGTGAGCTAGACCTAAGGCAAAACTAGATTTATATAAACCTTTCAGCAATTCAATAAGTAAAGCATAGTGAACAGTCATAAACAGTGCACCTCAAGTAGCAGTAAATTACTGCTCCCAATGTCCCAAACTCTTAAACTGTGAACCTTGCACCATTGAACGTAACTCTAGCACCTGGACAACTGAACAGAGACCTTACCAGTTCCTCCCTTCTTCTGTTCTTTAAAAATTATCTCAAACTTGTAAACTCTTCAGTCGATAAGATTATGTACATTTTAACTTTTTGCCAAAAATAGTTTCTAAAATTAGTGGTTGACTTTGCTATTAAACTTCAAATCTGAAACATCTATACTGGGGAATAATATTCTTTTACCGAGAGCCATTTGTGCTGGAAGATAAAGAGGGACAGTATTGCCAACCTTCAACCCTATGACTTGTTATCTCTGAACTGCTTTTGCCATAATTTGGCATACTTATCACCTATATTAACTCATTGAAAAATAGCTACCTCTCTCTCTCCTTTTTCTCACACCCAATTTGTCTGATTTTATCAATCAGCACAGAACATGTCCCTTACTTGACTTACAGTTCAACCAGGTGTTACCTATCAATAAATGATCACATTATCTTTTATCTTATTTCCTCATTGACTGCCTAGTCAGCAAGGTATTGATTTTTTTTTAATTCTGCTTACAGTACATGAATGTTCACTTGGCTGCATTCCCAGTTGTCTTTAAAAACCTTAATAGTGATCTTCCTTATTAGACGTCTTCATTCACCTTTTAATAAGTCTGCTTGCCACCTGTAATAATGCTGCCCCTTATGTAGAACCATATTTATCAGAAAGATAGCAGACATGAAAGAAATGCAAAATTATGCTTGATGTGAATTTAATATGCGAATTCAAATAAAGGTACCAATAAAATTCGCATTTTAATAAAGCCATTAGACACAAGCAGAAAGTAAAATATCTCAGTGGATAATATAAATCATGATTAAGTATGCATTAATTCAACCCATTCAAATCTCCCTTTAGTCCATAAAAATCACCACTACAAACAACAAAGAAAGAGATAAGCTCCTTGCATTACTTCTTATGTGGCAGGTTACTAGCATAATAACCTATAATATAAAAAGAATTGGGCCTAAATCATACCTCATGATATCGATAGATATTAATGCTCATTTGAGAGCTCAATGGAAACATGATCATAGAACTGGTTGAATCTTTCACATGAAAAACATGACCTAAGAGTGGAAGAGGTAAGAAAAACGTACTTCCATAAATCAACTGACCCAAAGTACGTACATGAACAAGCCCACCTACAAAATCCCAAACCTGAAATCCAAATCTCTTTTAACATTTAAAACACTTTTAGAATCTATATGGCACCAGAAATAGAAAAGTCTACATCTGAAGTGAACTTACTTAAGTGGTCATCATCAAAGTATTTAAAAATTTAAAAACATTTTATGAAATTTGCTTCTTTATCCTGTTAACCCCATGCTTTAGTCCACATAGACCTAGGTGTTTCTCACTTGCACAGTCCAAAATTCAGGGAAGAACCATTTTCTGGTGGTCACTGTGAAGAATAAGGAGGTCTCTCATGGAAGAGCCTAGATGCTTACGTTGTCTCAGAGCTGATCAGCTAACCCATGGCCCAGGTTTTAGCAGTTTAACCGAGTCAGGCTCTGGGCTGGGTTAGTAACTAAAGTGTGACAAAGCAATTGTCTTCAGTGGATCTGCAGACCTCTTGTGGCAAGATCCAAGTGTTGGCCTTCCATAAAACTTGCCAACCAGGGCCAAGTAGCCAGTCTATATCAATATATCACTGAGCAGAAAAGCATAAATATATGCCCAAACTGCAAGAATATCTGTGAACTGGGGCACCCTGGCAGGCCTCAGGGAAATTTTCAGATTCAGTGATGTGATGCACCTCCTTTCTCTTCCTTCCTATCTTCCTGGATGAGTCAGACCTGAGCTATCCAAGTAGTCTAGTAGCTTAAGTTGACTATTTTATTCTGCTTGTCTTCATGATTCCAGATGGCCAAATGTTTTTTTTTTAATATTTTGATTGAATTTAAGCATTTTTTGGGGAAATATTTTATATTGGGGGAACATTTATTACTTTAGTGGTATCATTATATTGTTAAAAGCAGAATAGAAGGTAAACCCGGAAAACAAACAAGATAAGGTCTGGCTGAAGAAGAACAGGTCCACATGAAGAAAGCAGTGGCGCAGAAATGCGTTCAGGTGACTCAATGAAATAATGAGAGGGGGAAGAGAGGAAATGGAGAGAGAATGAGAGAGGGATGTGGATTGCTTTGTCTCTGAGTCTATAATTGTATATATGGACGTCAGGTTACTGTCCCCTATGTAGAAAACCAGAGACACCACAGTCAGTCACAGATGGGCGAACGGACATCAGTGTTCTCTGAAAAGCAGATATAGGAAAAACAATATGAAGGGTTGCTTTGTTGTAGCAAAACCTGGCCATGTAAAATTGTTTTAGTGCTGAGTGGCATGCTATCACGATCTCCTAAATCAGTGTCTGCTGAGGAGGTCACTCATCTATGTAAGAAACCAGCCTGGACCTGTTTATTACTGCATTAATTCTGCTTGCCTATCATCAAAAAGAACTGAAAAGAGAGTACTAAGTATGGAGGGAGACCCAATCTGAGCACCCTCACAAAGAGATTGCTGCAGGTGCAATTTTCCTTTCAAATGCTAATTAGTAGAAAATGCCATTGCATAGGAAAGAACCACATGTTGATCCAGCACAGATCTCAACAAGCTTTCCTTTTTGTGTAATGATGGAAATAGGCTTTTTATAATAAAGATATTGATTTCACAACCCAAGACAGACACATCTACATCAAAGATGTTTTTGTAAGCTAGTTAAAAGAGGAGAACTTTAAAGTACCTCTAGTTGAGAATAAACTGAAATGTGGCTCAGTTGTCCCAAAGACACCCACCAGGCAGCCTGGGTCCTCATGGTCTGCTCTACTTCAAGTGTCCACAGGCCTACCCATACCTCTAGGTGACTGCTTGTCTCTACGATGAGCAACCAGGCAGCCTGGGTCCTCATGGTCTGCTCTACTTCAAGTGTCCACAGGCCTACCCATACCTCTAGGTGACTGCTTGTCTCTACGATGAGCAAGTATATGGTGAACAACTGGGTGAGAAAGAGTTGAAATTGTTGTGTGCTGTAGTAAGGGGCAGTTCGTAAAAAGACAGGACAGTAAGGTATGGACTAAAGTTGGCAGCCTACTTGCCCTGGGCTGGTCCATAGGGCCATGTCTGTCTTACCACAGCTGGGGTCTATGTTGAGGTCCATGACCCATGCTGCCGACCAGGAATATCCAGAGTCTGAGCTGCCACCTGTGGCTAGGTTGCTTTTAGATGGCTGTGCTGCCTATGAGGCCATGTTGATTTAAGTGGCCTGTGTTGCCAATGGGGAACATGATGATAGCCAGGCCTGAGCTGCTATCAGGGTCAAGGCCCTGTAGCAGTCAGGGTTGATGTTGATATCTGTGGCTTCAGTAACCAATTAAGGCCATTTAGGTGATCAGTGTCTCAGCTACCACCTGTGGCCATGTTAGTGTGCTAGGGTGATGCTTCCATGGGGACCATAAAACTGTGAGTGGCTTAACCTGCCACCTGGTGTCATGGTGACATCTGAACCTAAGCTTCTACTGAAGACCATGTTTGGGTCCATGGTCCTAACACAGCTAGGTTCTGTTTTTAAGCCCATAACCCATGGTACCACCAAAGGCCACATGGAATCCCTGGGTCTGCACTGCAACCTGTGGTCATGTTTGTGTTAGTCCAATCTAGTCAGTCTGTACTACCATGGCCAGGCCCATATGAAGGGTCATCCTTCATATGGGCCTGGCCTGCTGCTGTGGACCATATCTGGGTCAGTGGCCTAGCAGCAGTCAGGGTCAGAGATGATGTCCACAGCTTCTGTTGCCACCAGTGTCAGGTAGATCCTCAGAGGCTTGATAGGTACCTGAGATCATGTTGGTGTCTGAAGGCTGTACCATCTGCATCCATGTTTCTGTTGCAGCTAGGGGTTTGTGATGATGTCCATGTCCCTTGTTACCAGGGGGGTAGCAAGAACCATGTTTGTTGAAATGCAAAGGACATGCTGAACAACCCCTACCCCTTATTGGAAACTGCAGCAGGCAAGATGGCCCTGGCCCTGCCCCCTCATTGGGAGAACTGGCCCCTGCACTAGGGAGTAATAACCACAGTGGCCCAGACCAACCAGTTCAGCTACCACCCAGATCCACATCCTGGGCCTTGGGTTGATTCATCCTAACGTCTATTCCATCGATGACCACTGGAGTATGTGAAGGTACTGGTCCTGGAGAATGATAGCCACAGGATCTCCATGACTCATAGCAACAACAGGATACTTAAGAGGAGTTTCACTGAGGGTTCAGTGATGATGGTGTGCCAGAGACCTTGAACCAGATGAATATTTTGTAGGTGGGGCTAACTGGACAACAGGTATACTGCATGACATGACTCAGCTACTATTGCCACCAGGATAAAAGGAGGGGTATTGGAAAGATGGAAGATCAGGGTGAGGTTTTGCTTATTTACTTTGTTTAGCTTTTAATCAATTTTGGAAAGAGAATGCTGCAAGGGTGATGGATGGATATGGAAGAACTGGGGATTAGGGTGCATGATATGAGATTCCAAGGAATCAATAAAGAACTATATTTAAAAAGAAAAAGAATAAACTGAAACCTGTACTGCATATGCATTCTCTGCAATATGTAATCCATTTCCTATAATGTTATTAAAATTATATTGGATGTCGGGCGGTGGTGGCGCACACCTTTAATCCCAGCACTCAGGAGGCAGAGGCAGGTGGATCTCTGTGAGTTCAAAGCCAACCTGGTGTTCAAGAGCAAGTTACAGGACAGGCTGCAAAGCTACAGAGAAACTCAGTCTCAGAAAAAAAATAATTTGAATAAAACTTGTTCTTAAGACATAAAGCAAAGAAAACCAGACTACAAATGACAATCACAATCCCAATAAACCTAGACAACAATGAGGACCCTAAGAGAGGCATACATAGATCTAATCTACATGGGAAGTAGAAAAAAAAAACAGGATCTCCTGAGTAAATTGCTGGCATGGGGACAATGGGAGAGGTTAGAAGCTGAGGGGAGAGGCAGCAAGGGGAGCAGAGAAAAATGTAGAGCTCAATAAAATCAATTTTAAAAGGAAGAAAAAGAAAAATGAATTTCTTTCTTTATATTACAATTGAAATTACATTCAGAATCTTACTATTTCTATAAAATTAAGTAATTTTTAGAGAGAAAATAGCCAAATAAATCATCATATCCAAGACTGCAAAATGAGGGGAAATGAACCACCTCAAGAGATCAGAGTCACACCTTATTCAGATGCAGAGCTGGGATTAGGCACAGGCCTCTGTGGAATAAATTAACACCCAAACTGGGCAGATACTTTTGAAACATATGCTTTCCCATTTATTAATGTATGTATTTAATTTAACACCTCTCTCACTCTGTTTCTGCATTTGTTACCTTTGAATAATAATAGTAACAGCTCTTAACATCGACATCACCTCATATAAATGTTTTTCTACTGATTAAAAGAAAGCAATTTGCCTATATTAGCGGCTCCATCATCCTTGTGCTCCCTGTTCTCACATTGCCACTCTCCTCTCATTCCTGATTGTAGGTAAGAAGAAAGTCTCATACCTCCCATCAGAGCTACCAAACCCTGGCTCCAAACACAGACGAGAGTGACACAGACCTAACAAAGTCCAAGAGTCGGAGGGAGCACTTAGACCACATTTAGGAACGTTGCTCAGGGAGCAGAAGTATACAAACTGTTAATGCCTCTTATTGGTGTCTTTTACACTTGATTATCTTTAAAACTGATGTCTTTGTGCTTTCTGGTCAAAGATCTTATAAAGAACCTCTTCATAGAACACTAAAATCGGTGACAGAAAGAGAGCAGTCAACACCAAAATGGACAAGTGACCAGTAGGCAGAGGTCAGCCAAAGGGAAGAGGTATGGAAAAGTCACAATTATGATTTTTTTTGTAACCAAATAAAGATTTTTTTTCAAAAAGAATTTGAAGGGTGATACATGTGTGGCTGGAAAAGCTACTTCTCGAATCTCTGAATTACTGAATGAAACCTCAGTGCCACGGATTGGGAGGTAAAACTCCAAATGAGTTATTCGCTAAGGATGCACCATAAGTTTCTAAAGCAATGCCCTCAAGCCATTCCTTTGCTTCTCTGTCAGGACTAAATGACAAGAAACCATCACTAAGGACATTATAGTTTGGGCATACCTTTAGCTTCAGACTTCCTGATGTCCTAGGTAGAACTATCTACATAGGTCGATCAACTAACTGATCCAAAGCAGCGGCATGAAGAGTTTCGAATTCTTCCAAACTATCTTTCCCCTTCTAAACAGTAAAACCTTGCCCATTTCTCTGTCAGACCTAACATCCCAATAAACACATAAAAACCTTTGGAATGTAATAAATTATCAAAACCCTATTTTCCACCAGTGAAAGGGTCAAGAATGGTCTCAGATAAGAGATTAAGCCTATAGTTGAGGGTTCTGTGTCTGCTGAGACTCACCAGTTAATGTTTTATCAATACATTTTCAAAATGCACTGATATAAAAATGTTTCTTCATTCTGATACTAGACAACTAGAACATTGCATTTGAGGAAACTGAAATCATTGTTCCATGGTCAGGATCACTCAAGCGTAGCTCCAGAATAAACTATCTCTTAGGGGGACTTGCTTATAAGTGATGAAACTGGCTTGAGAGGTGCTTGCTGTAGGTATCAATGCTGGAGAACCTTTGAACTTAAACTTCCAGGTGGCAGATATGGAGCTATGAGATTAGGTTGTTGCCTTGTTGGGTTTTGGTCTTTCTTTGGTGTAGTATTTATTTAGTATGCCCTAATTCTTCTATTTTATAGTGGAATATANTATATATATATATAATGTGTTGGAAGTATATCATAGTGTATTTATTTCACAGGGGACCACAATCAAAATATTGCCTTGAGTCTCAGAGAAGCCATTTGACTTAGGATTTACGAAGAGTGTTCAAACTTTAATGACCATGGGAAAAAAAGGCATTTTGCAGCATGATATGACCAAGCATTTGTGGGGATCAAGAGTTGACTGTAGAGATTTGAATGAGAAATATCCTTATAGTCTCAAGTATTTGAATATCTGCTCCCTCTATGATGACTCTGTTTGGAGGAACTGAAGAATGTCACTGAGAGTAGCCTTTGAGAGCTTTATAAACTTGTCCTGCTTCCTATTTTCTCGCTGCTTCATATTTATGGTTGAAGACATGATTCCTCAACCTCTGAGTACCTGCTTCCATGCCTCGCAGTCATCAGTAAATCTTCCCCTGGAACCATAAACCAAATAAACTGTTCCTTCCATAAGTTGCTTTGGCCCTAGTATTTTACCATACAGCCCAAAAGTAACTTAAATACAATTAATTGCATAACAAATGGTGAGCCCTGCCCCCCCCAACACACATACTAGGTTCCAAAGGATAGTTTCAATCCAATGGTGGTAGAAACAGTCCTGGATAGACTAAATGGCTCACAAAATAACAAAAACTTCAGTTCAGGAATGGAAGAGGTAGAGAGGAGTGGTGTGTTGACAGTAACGTGGTGATATAAGAGTCTATGGGGAAAAAGAATAGTCAGAATATATTACATACACATATGACATTGTCAAAGAACAAAATAAAGTAATAAAATAAAAAGAGGCAAATAGATCAGTAAGTCCTCTGCAGACAGAAATGCTTATTTTCTCTTTTCCAGGAATGCTTTTCATTGGAGCTTCTCAAAATAATCATCAAAGAAAATTTAGCTCAAGATCATTTTCAATGTTTTCTTCACTTCATAATTCAAACTGTGTGGTAAATGATTATTTCTTGTTGCTACAATTCTCTCATTATATGATGGCTCTAAGAGGGTACTCTGCTTTAGTGTTCCCAAATAGGCTTACCAGTGAATTTGGAAATAGAAATCCATATGGAAACATAGAATATATAATATGTTGTAGAAAATATTTATATAAATGCAGATTAGTATATTGACCCAATATAAATATTCTGCTAGGAAATAAAATGTTCCTCTTCTATAAAAGCCTATGATTTCAGACTGAAGAATGCACATGTTTTCTGCAAGGGAATGAATAATACTCTATAAACAAAGAGTACATATTTGATATATGTAATCATGTTTCTAGAAGCTAACACAAATATATGTATGCATGTACACTCAAACACACACATATTCTTTTTCACTCTCTCACACACACAAGCACACTTATAAATACTGTAAATACTGAGACAAATGAGTTACAAAAGAAGCCCTTGAGTGATAGTGATGAAACAGAATCACAGTGGATTAATGCAAAGGTTTACACTAAAACACAATTATAAAGCACAGAACCTATAGTAAGAAACTGGATATAAAATAAAAGATTGACTTCAACAAAATTATATTTAGAAACATATCTCCAGTCTTAATATAGTTTGTATTAATGTTGATTTACCCTTCTAGCCATTGTTTAATAATTTTTGGTTAGAGAAAAACCCTTAGAGACTATTCTAAACCAGTTTCCAATTAAAAAAATCACTAAGAACCTATGCTGCTGTCTTTTAAAATGCAAAAATGTAAAACTTTCAAAGATATTGGTTGGATATCATATCTGGCCCTGAATTCCACAAAGCTGGGCAGCCAAAGGAACTAATTTTAAGTTGATGCAGCATATCAATCAGAAGACAGCCATCACTTAAACAATAGTATTGTGTATTGTACTAGGAAACATCTTCAAATGAAAGAGTTAACCCCACATTACTTAAATTCATTTGCAGGCATTCATGCCTTGGGAACTGTGCCAGTTTTGATGTTATTTGCAAAATTATTCTTTTGATGTTAAAAGGTATCATCTTTACCTCAGCATGAGACCTTGATGTAGTTAAGCTCACACTTTTTAAGCAGATTGTGATGCTGCCGTTAGTTAATTGATAAAAATAAATTCTGTATCCAATAGGATTAATTGTCTGTATTTTGCTCTAAAATAAAAACACCAATTCCCCTGAAACACTCACAATGCCAATCTTTTCTTTTCTTTTAGTTTTTTTATTTAAAACCTTTTTTATTTTACATACTAACCACAGTTCCTCCTCCCTCCTCTCCTTCCACTTCCCCCACCTTTTAACCTCCCAACCACCCATCCACTCCTCTGAAAGTGTAAAGCCTCCAATGGTGAGTCAACAAAGTCTGGCATATCAATTTGAGGCAGTCATAGCAGAATTATTTGTGGTAGCCAGAACCTGGAAGCATTTTAGACGTCCTTCACCCGAATGATGGATAAAGAAAATGCAGTAGGTTTATATAATGGAGTATTACTCAGTAATTAAAAAAATGACATCTTTAAATTTGCAGACAAATGGATAGAATTAGGGGAAAAAACATTTTGAGTGAGGTAACCCACACCCCCACAAAAAGGCAAACATGGCATGTACTCACTCGTAAGTGGCTATTAAACATGTAAAGAAACAGAATAACTAGGCTACAGTCCACAACTCCTGAGAAGCTAACAAGGAGGACCCTAAGCGAGACATCCATGGATGCTCAGGGGAAGGGGAAATAGATAAGATCTTCTGATTAAATTGGGAGTTTGAGAGGGCAGGGGAGACTATGAGGGAGCAGGATGGTTGGGTTGGTGTAGATACAGAGGCAGGGAGCAAGGAAAGCGATATCTTGATAGATAGAGCTGTTATGAGGTTAGGGAGAAATCTGGTGCTAGGAAACTTCCAAGAATCCAAAAGGATGACCCCAGCTAAGACAGATAGCAACAGGACAATGTACCTGAACTAGTCTTTCTCTGTAATCAGACTGATGGCCACCCTAATTGTCATCATAGAATCTTCATCTAGTAACTGGCAAAAAACAGATGTAGAGATTCACATCTAAGCTCTGAGATGAGCTCCCAGAGTCCAGCTGAAGTGGGAAAGGAGGGATTATTATATGAGCAAAGGCGTCAAGATCAGGATGGGAAAACTCAAAGAGACAGCTGACCTGAGCTAGTGGGAGCTCACTAACCCTGGACTGAAAGCTGCAGGACCTGCATAGGACCAAATCAGGCCCTCTGAATATGGGTGACAATTGTGTGACTTGGGCACCATTTTTTTCTTAAAAGCAGAAACATGTTGCTTCTTTTCTGAATACTTGACAATCTTTGCTTTTATCTCAGAAGACAACTAAAGTATGTTGATTGAGCTTACCCATCTTCTTTCTTTTGAACAGCTTAATTCCTGATCATCCAAGACGTCTTAATAAATGAAAATAATAAATTATTTTTGTTCTGAACCAATTAGCTTAAACCATAAAAACAATCAAATGTAGCAAGTCATATAGTGACATTTATATTTATAATCTGTTCTGAGGGTCATGGTATTTATAATAGGAAGGGGTGTGTTCTCATTATAAAATGGAAAGGTATATATCTATTTCCAATTTGCCACAGGTCTCCTGTTCTCTTTCCCACAGCTTTGTTTGAGTTCTGAGAAGAAGCATAAGTCTTAGCAATGTCCACCATTTCCCAGTTTCTGGCCCAACGATTTATGCTGCATTTTGTACTTTAAGGGATGAAGGCAGTGGCTATTTTTTTTAAAACCACAGTTTAGTGTAACCGCCAACCATCATCAGAGAAATTTCCTTTGGTACTAGGTAGTGATCAATACAGAATTCACAACTAGTCAAACTGTAGGCAATAAGAAACTGTGGCATTCTTAATGCCAAATAGGACATCTGTGTCCTACTCCTTACCCACAAATATCAAGCCTCACCACAGAAAAGGGAGCAGATACCTTGTAGGGGACAGATATACTGGATGACTCTTCAGAAGAAGTGTTTTAAGGACATGACCTGCAGTTGAACACACATACGCACAGCAGTTGTGGATGCATACACAGGACCTCCACTAGGTCAAGTCAGCCAAAATTAAAACATGGGCACGGGAAGGGCTTTCAATGCCCAAAGACTTGCTGAGCCGATATGGACAACTGATTATTGCTACACATAAGAACATACTGGCAGCATTTAGTGAATTTAAAAAGTAATAACATGTAATTCAAAAAATATTAGTGGTAGGAGATATACAAAGAGCTAGAGGTGAGAGAGCAACAGCAGGTTTGATCAATTTACAATATATTTATACATAAAATTCTCAGGCAATATTTTAATTACATGCATGTAAACTTTAATAAGATAGAGTTTATGCATTAGAAATGAGCATTTGGACCAACAACCCTTAGCTATAAACTAGAACAAGAGAGTAAAACCAAATTTCAAAAAAGAGAGAAAACAAAAAGATCCCTCATAAATCATGAGGCAATAATTGCAAAACACTTATTTGAAAGAGACTTTAAGTTTAATCATAGAAAAACCTGCTGTTCACATACACAAAAATAAAGAATTAAAGAAAAAAATAAAAATGGTAGAGATACTCTACCAAAGAAAAAACAAACATGCATATGCACAAAAATTGATATTCACAACATGCCATTAGATAAAAGAAGCAAAAACAAAACAACAATTTATCATTGCTATGCTTTTGGTAGAAATACAATGATTTATGGTATCATTATCACCAGAGATGAGGGGCAATCATTCAATCATTCTCAAGCTTCAGTAGAAACTTCAAAAAATCATATAAAAAGAAGCCCCATATTTATAAATATGCGTGAAATATATATGTATATATATTTGTATATATACATATATATTTCATTCAGTGTTGTGAATTATGCAGTTTTAATGTAGCTCCTTCTGTGCTTTAAATAATGAAGATAAGTTTGAGTTTTTCAGTAAAATTAGAATGAACCATTCATTTCAGTTTCATAAAGATTCATATAAACCACTGACATACTTAAGAGTGGCATTTTCAAGTGTTATTGTGTGCTTCCTACTCATATATGTGTGTATATTTTATTCCTATGAGTTTTCTGTGGCCAATGATACTGCACCCAACATAAAATGAGAGAAGTAGAAGAGATTTAAGGGAATCAAAAGAGTTCATAAAAGCTGATTGTGAATGGAGCACCAGAATTTAGGAATGATTTTTATGAAGTCACACAATAAGGGCCTTCAGGATTCTTTCCTCTGAAAAGAGTGCATATATCCCACCGTGTGATTTGGCAGGCATGTAAACAGCTCTACATGCTTCCACCCTCTGGTAACAGTTTAGGTCTGTTTTGCACTGTGATAGAGATGAAACCATAAAGCAGAGAAGTTAGTATGTCTTACACAAAAGTGAAAAACTACATATGCATGTAAATATGTCAGTGCCCTGAAGTCTAGAACTATGGAAGACAGATAAATGAACAACCAAAATAAAGCATGTGTTTATTTTATTTTTTTCACTCACTCCTCACTCACTTTTCTGGAGACGATTCAGCAATAGGTGTTTGATATGCCTTAGGGAATAGCAAGTATTATTTAAATTCACTATTTGACAAGAGTTACAGTATGGCTCATAGGGACCTTTTAAAAGGCAACAACATGAAAGTGCTTTCAACATACACTGAAATCTCAGCAGAGCATATATAATAATTTCTATAAGTGGTGTGAAGTCTCTCAGAAGCTATTTGTACCAAGGCCAATAGTGTCAGAAATGGCTTCATTTGCTTCTACACAAACAAAATAATACAATTAGAAGTTGTCATATCATAATCAAAGATAGCAAAGTACAAATTATGCTTAAAGTATGAAACTTGGGAGGCTTCAGGGCAGAGATTTAAATATAAGTAGTAGAATGAAAGGTATAAGCCAGGCAGAGAATGAAAGAACTTCAAATTCTTTGCCTGGAGGATGGTGATAAAATAAGTTACTTAAAAGTATTGAAACAAAGAAATTTTACCCAATGGATAATGTTAGGTTAATTCATATTTTATCTTCAAAAATGCATTAGCTAAAAGTAGCTATAAATAACATAGAACAAGTTTTATATAGACAATAAAAGTGTGTCTTCTTTGTGCACAGTGGGAACAGTACAGATGCCTAGTAAATTGACCTGATGACCTAAACATTAATGAGGTTTGTTGCAATAATATATGGCATGTGAAATTGTGGGTATAAGACTTCTTAACCCTTTCTTCAGTTGTAACTTGGAAATACAGCTGATTTTATTTAACCAACCTGTCTACGAATACCTTAACAGTAAAATGATAGAAATAAATGAATACATACACTGAGACAAAACATGGAATTGGTGGAAATTTCAACCCATCAAGACGTAAATACAGTTGAAAAACAAAATAATAAGTTTTCTTACCACATCCCATCACTCTTGGATGATAGTCATAGCTCTTGTCAATCAGCTCACATGTAGATTTCTTAGAGTATATATGCAATAAATATGTGCTATCATATTTTAACTATGTACACTACCCATATGCATTTAATTCTCTGTGTATATATTATATAAATAAACCCTATTTATGCGATAAAACAATCCACACATAAAAAAATTTGATTCACCTGCATTACAGAAAATTGTCTCACAACTTGTTTCATGTATAAAAGAGCTAAATAAACATATAACTAAGACAGAATTCAGTGGGGGTGTGCTCCTGTTGCTCCACATCCTTGCCAGCATGAGCAGTCACTTGTGTTTTTTTTTTATCTTAGACATTCTGACAGGTGTAAGGTTAAATATCACAGTAGTTTTGATTTGTGTTCCCAAGATGGCTATGTATGCTCAACATTTATTTCAGAGCTTCTTTCCCAGTTCAGATTCCCCTGATGAGAATTCACTGTTTAGATATGCATCCCACTTTAATTAGATTATTTGACTTAATAATGCCTAGGTTTTTTTTAAATTTATATATATTTAGAAATTAGTCCTGTGCCAGATATGTGGATGTTGAAAATCTTCCCATTTTGTATACTGCAGGTCTTTCAAATCTATTATCCTTTGTCTTTTATAAACATTTCAGTTACATGACATAATATTTACTAATTGTCAGCCTTAATGCCTGTGCTAATGGTTTTGCCTCCTGTGTCAATATATTCAAGGCTTTCCCCCACTTTCTCTTCTATCAGATTCAATGCATCTGGTTTTATCTTGAAGTTTTTGATACACTTGGACTTGAATTTTGTGCAGAGTGATAGATATGGACCAATTTGTATTCTTCTACATGCAGACATCCAGTTAGACCTGCATATTTGTAAAAGGTGGCTTCTTTTTGTCCCACTGTCTAAATTTGGCTTCTTTTTAAATGTCAGGTGTCCATAGGTGTATGTATTTACATCTGGATATTCAGTAGCCTTTTCCCTTACCGTGTTACCTTGTTCAACCTTAATATGGGGGAGGTACCTAGTCTAATTGGAACTTAATATACAACCTTTTGTTAATATTCTTCTGAGTCCTACCTTTTTCTAAAGGGAAATGGAAAAGTAGTGGGTTAAGGGGAGGATAGTGGTAGGAAGGGACTGAGAGGAGAGAAGGGAGGATAAATTGTGGTCAGGATAACATATATAAAAGAAGAATGAATTAAAAAATATATAACCTCTATAAACAAACTATTTCAAACAAAAAAAGATAAAAAACACAAAGGTGCAAAGGTACTGAGCTATCCTGTAAGACATTGTTTTCATTAGGTTAATTAAGGCATAAAAACTTGTAAATAATCATCTTTTCATACTCCATATAACATGACATGGAACAAGCAAGCAAGCTTTTCTCTTTGTCTGCTTGACCCAAATGTAATTGTCAAGTTTGTCTACTCTATTGCTGTGGCCAGTATTAAGTCAAACTCCTTCAGGGTTCCAAAATAGACTTAAAATTTGCAGCTTTATTTTTTCTTTATTTTTTTTTAAGAATATTCTCAGGTTCTAGATTGGGATTAAGAAACAACCAGCTTCACAGACTGAACAACTCTGAGAGTCTGATCTTTCTGTTCTATGAAAACCATTGTTAGAATTGCTGTGAGCCAGTCTAATAAATCCCCATTTAACAATAGTTCTATCAGTTTTGCTCTTTAGAAATCCCCAACAAGTACACCACCTTAGCTTTGTTAATATAAAAGGATGGAGAAAGTATTCCAAAAAAAAAAAACTAAAGAAAAGTATCTAAAAAAAAATCCAATATCCAAAGGTGGTAATTCAAACCAGAACTAATCAGAAGAGAAAGACATAAAGAGGAGCATTTATTCCTCATTAAAGTAAAAATCAATATGCAGAATCCAAAACATGCTTCCACCAAACAATGGAGGATCATCAAATTTCATTAAATTAAATGATATTAGATCGTCAACAAAAGATTAACTCCAACACAATGATCCTGGGTCAGTATCTCAACCAGTTCTCACCAAGAGTGGTCATTAAGAAAAACAACAATGACAACAACAAGAAAAAAGATGAAGAAATCCTTCAGGTAATCAAATGGACCTAAGAGATATCTATAGAACATTTCTTCCTAAGCAGGAAAAAATACACATTCTTTACAAAAGTCGCATGGAACTTTATC
>LOEQ01004440.1:11199-22724 GCA_001685075.1 Bramus lutescens
TCTCTCTCTCTCTCTCTCTCTCTCACACACACACACACACACACACACACTTCAGACAGGAGTAGTGACAACACCCCTATAATCCCACAGTAACACAGCTGCTGCAGGGCTACATGAGACCCTGCAAAACAAAACAAATAACCCAAGGGTTGGTGAGATTGCAAAAAACTGAACCTGAGTTCAATCCCCAAAACCCAAAGTGGAATGAGAAAATCAACTCTCCAAAGTTGTCCTGTCTTCTACATATGCACGCAGACATACGTGCACTCAAGCACACGCACACACACACTCACGTAAAAATTAAAATATTTTAAAAACACTTGAAATGGAAAGCTTCAACTACTCCACCCCACAAATAAAAGAACAAAGCACAAAAATGTTACAAAATGACATTTACTCTGCAACTTTATCATAATGAATTGCATCTCTTTGGTAAAAATAAACTTTATAAACATTTTAAGAGTCAGAGATTAGATACAAAAACTAAACATTTGTAAGTTGTTTTACTATGAGCAAAGACTGGCAATTGAGAAGAGATTCACTTGTGGCTGGTCATCTATCGGCAGTTAAACTCAGAAGTTTTTATGCTACATCAGAAACGAAGAAACAATTTAATAACAAATTTCTTTACTCAAAAAGTATTCTTATACTTTTGTTTAAAAATAAATAAGTTACAATGAATTGGCAATTATACATTTTATACACTATGATGGCAACATAATACTTTAAAATTAAGCACTTTGTTTAATAAAAAAGTACAACTTTGAAAACAAGTTTGACAATGGTACTGGCAGTTAGACGTAAAGACTATTCTTGAAAAATGGCAGGTATAACATTAAAATACTCTATTTTGCCTTTCAATAAATATTTGACTACATCATTAACACACTGGAGTAAACTTTAATCAAAACTTTCTCATTTCAAAGTAAGAAAGAAAAAAAACCCCTATGACACATATGTAAACTAGAAAGCCTCAGAAGTTGCTTTAGAAAATGCTATGGTTTTTGAAGGTGTTAAGTTGTCTTCTATTTTGGGTAACAGTTTGGAGGCTTTGGGGAGCACTCCCACCTGCAGCCCCAAGTTGCTATAAAAGGCCTCCCAGTCTACAAACATAGCCTTAACACTTGCTCTGGCTTTGAAATGGCTAACGTGTGTGTATTAACTGACCATCTAGTAGGAACCCTTTACAAATGCCTCAAACAGTGGAAAAAATAGAGATGCTCAACTTTACAACATACAAAGGAATCTAATTAAGTCATGCTGGCTCCAAGAACAGGCAAGGGTCCCAGGTGGAAAGGGGTGACACGCCCCTTGCTTTTCTACTGATCTAGGCAACGTTTCCATTCTGAATTGAAAAGCAAAAGATCAACTAATTTAGCAATATATTGCACAAACATATTTCAAAGATGTATTCAAGAAACACCGATTCTCTTGGCAATGTGGAAAATAAAGATAACAGTGCCAAGACACAGCTTTTACTAGGGATCCATTAAAACTGAAACGGTTGCAACAAAATTCTTATTCTGATATAAGACAAAGTATACCTTAGCTAAAACAAGTTTAATGTAACGTGGATGTTGTCCCTTGTTTCTAGGTTATGTTTATTACATGAAGTGTGTTAACTGTGGGAATTTCCAGTCCATGAGGTTTGGGATAACTTCCTTAAATGGAAGCTTCCAGCTATGTCTCCAAGCAGGAGCGCGATCCCCGAGAACATCACAAGGGGCCAGAATGAAGAAGGCTCTCTCCCCTTGAGTTGGATGCCCGGACACAACAGCACATGGAGAACGAGACACTGAATTCCACACGAGAACTAAGTGCAAACTGTTAGGGAAAGCTGCTGTTGGTGCACAGGCAGTTATCTTGGCTAATGGCTACAGCTTTAAATAAGAGTCCGCTGAAGAGGGCAAAGAAAAGAATTTCAGCTACTGCCTAACAGGCATTTTGAAGAGGTCTCTTCGAGCGAAGAACAATTCTCTCCTACTTCAGGTCATTTCCTCTACTTACAGAAGAGCTAACAGACAGGAACTTGGAGAAACACTTGTAGAGAATTACAGAACAGATTCTGGACACTGTGTGAGCCCAGTCAAGAAGGCCATGGTGATTCACTTCAAAATACTGTGCTACTCAACTGAGCTTTGTAGCCTCTTTATGACTGACACCATGGCAAAGCATACTTTCAGTTGATACTGTATTCACTGTCTGCAGTAAAAGGCTATCTTAACTTAGCTGGGTTTTGGAGAAATAACATTTATGAGTTAGGAAGATTTAAATTCCTTATCCTGCATTATCAATAAAAGAAAAATGTCAACATTTTAGTAGCACCCATTCCATTAATACAGCTATCCAGATTTAATTATAACTAATATGGAAACAAGAATGTATTAATGCTGTTAAAGCTGAAAGTATGGTTAAGAAACATGCTTTAGTTTTTCTTCTCATTTGACAGTTTTGCCCAAATAAAATTTATAAAAATGAAATATTTGTCTTTAAAAAAATCCAAGAAATGCTTTGTAGTCATAAAAACATTTCAAAGCAGGAAACTAACCTGAGCCTGTATATGTATGCATACAGTAAGTGTATCTATGCATTTAAGTTAGAAAAATGCAAAGAAGGTCACTGCCTGGGATACAGGGTGCATCATGAAATAAGACTAAACTTTCCCAAAGTTTCTCCCACCACTGTAAAAAAATATATTTGTGAGTTAAAGTATTAGTGTCCTTGTTCTGAATACTATAATCAAACTGTGATATTCTGAAAACTGTCTTATATAAACAGTTTTGTTCAAATACGTAAAATATCTTAGCCAATGCCCGTTTGGAATAGTAATATAAAATATTTTAGCATGGATTAATGGCACATAGAGGTATTACATTGCCTCTTAAAAAGTTCTGTATAAGATCTAATTTTTATACCTATTTTGAAATCCCTGAAGATGTTTATCTCTACAGTTTCCTACCAAATGTTTTAAGTCTATTCATTACACATATAACTTTAATTTATACAAAGCTTGGAAAGTTTTGTCCTCAATGACCTACTTTCACTTAAGATGTTACAATATGTCTTCCCAATATTTCATCATACTACATTTAGAAAAATGCAAGATTCTCTTTTAAAGTGTGTAAAGGCGTATGTTATCCCATGACACTCCGACTGTATCCCCTCACTGAACAATTTTTACTTAACAAAGACAGCTAGTAGATAAACCTCAAACAACACTTGCAAAGTACTCTAGGAAAGGGTAAAGGCCCCAGTGATGCTGTGCATTAACTGTGAGGTAAGAACATTTCAAAGATATTGCAATAGGAATTCCCATCTGGAGATGAGCCACACCCCTACAAACCAGAGAACCTTCTAGGCATCTAGGATCTTTTCCATTTATGTTTGGTCATGCTCATGCTGCAACAAAGAATAACTTAAAACAAGAATAAGACAAAAGATGTGCATTTCACCTCTGGATTATGCCAGGAGAGGAGCACGAGAGAAAGATGCCAGCCTGTGCTTAGTTAGCTACATGAGTAACTATAGTTAACTATAGAATGGGAACAAAAGTGAAAATACTGAGCTACCAATTCTTGTATCTGACCAATTAACAAAAGAGACTGATTTTTTTCCCCTACAAGTTTAAGACGGAGGCTGAGAATTTTCTTATACAAAATTTTCCAAATCTGGGAGACACTTATTCACAGAAATTATTTTGGGGACCCTTATATCAGATTTACAATTAGTCATGATCCTAAGAGCAACTGTTTAATTGAACAAAACAAAAAATGAAAAGCAACCAAAAAATATTTAGAAAGAAACAAGTGGCACTCCTCCCCTACCCTCAAGCTAAGAAGTCCGCTATGGCTCTGATATCCCTTGTGAAGAGTTAAGTAGAAGAGTACTGCGCACTTTAGCAAGTATTCCTACTTCTTCCAGTGTTTCTGACTCTGTGCCTTCGCAGCACTTAGGAGGGAACCAAGGCAGGTTCGGATTCCAGCAAGGTGGAGCAGTGACCCTGCTGCTTCTTTGAGTTCCTCGTCAATTTCTTGACACGACTGTTTCCGCTTCTTTTTGCCTGGCTGTCCTTCGGGAGCACTGTCTTCATGAGCTTGTGGTGCATAGCCGCTGTCTCCCAGACGATTGTCCTCATCATCAGCATCCGTGTCCTCGTCACTGTGGAAGCCCTCGCTGCCATCACTTCCCACATGGCTACTCTTCGGGATGAATTCATACACCTCATCCACAGAAGACAGGGAAGACACGCTCGCCCTGGATGCGCAGCGCTGAGCTGCCATGCTACTGGCACTGTAATTGTGGTCTGCTTTCGGGTCGATGCTGGCGGCTGGAGGATGGCTCTCCTGCAGCCGTGCAGCGCTGGGGGCACTGAATGCACTGCTGTAACCCCTCTTCTTCTGCAGTGACGGCTTCTCACCTGTGGGAAACAGGACTTTATCAACAAGTCAGAGGTATCTGACTGCAAAAGCAGACCCCCAAAACTCTCACTTTTGAGTAATAAGAGCTTGGAATCTGTAGTTTTGTGGCATTTTCCCCATAATTCTATTTCTAGATCTGAAACATTTAAAAACCATTTGAAAGATGACCTGTCCTTTTGGTGGAACATAAAAGTTACTCTGTACTATTTGCAAAGAATGTCTCAATATGACTATACCACTGCTTGACAATTTCCCTGTGGGTATTTACACTGTTCCAAGTTTGTACTAGTACAAGTAACGCTGCAGTAAGGAAATGTAACCCCCTTCTCTCTTTCTAGGAGGCATAAGAATTGTTAAGTGCTGAGTGAAAAGTTTATTTTAAATTCAAGTATGCTCAAATTACTCCTGGGTGGCCGTAACGATAAACTAACAGTGCATGAAAAACACTTACTTGCATAACTACATTAGCAATCATTTACATTTTTTATTTCCTAAATCAAAGGCAGTATCTTAAACTTCCTTTACATCTCCCCATATTTCTTCTTTTGAGAGCCACTTTCACATATTTTGCTGACTTTTCTGCTCTCCTGTTCTTACTAAACCAAACAAATCCAGTAAGAAACAAATAAAATTAAATTAAAAAAAAAAAACACTGCTCGTGGGCATGAGGCCTACAACTGGGATAAACAGCTTCCCCTTCCAGCAGGTGTCAGCTGTAAGCAGCTTCTCGGTTGGGGGCTCTGTGCCCACTCCCCCTTGGTGCTGGCACTTTGTCTGTTTTGAACCTGTGCAGTCTTGAGCATGTTGCCAGTCTCTGCTCAGTCTCTTTAAGTTCATGTCCGTATCAGCACTGTTGTCCTAAAGACACTGCCTTTCCAATACCTCTGGCTCAATCTCTCTGCTTCCTCTTCCCACAGATCCCGAGACTGAGTCCCTGCCCTGACTAGTGTGGCAGGTGTGGGACCTTGTCTGCTTATTTCTTACTTGTTAGACTCTTTACAGACATATTAATCTTTTTATCTATTATACATAGTTTAAAAATTCTCCAGTAGTCTGCAGTGCTTCTCTTACCTTTTGGGGTGCTTAGGGTCAACTTGCCCAGGCCTTGCACTTGTTCGGCAAGCCTTCTAATACACGCTCAAGTCCCCAGCCTCCCAGCCAGTCTCTCATTTCTCAGTTTGGACACAGGTCTTACACATCCCAGGCTGGTCTGGAACTTGCTATCTAGCCAAGGGGGATCCTGAATTCCTGGTTCCTGGTCTTCTTGCCTCACATCCCAGTTGCTGAGATTACAGAAGTACCAATCAAAGAACTTTAATTAAATTTTTCAACTTTTCCTCATGGGCTTTGCAATTGTACCTTAACACTTTCTGTATTCCAAACTCTAAATATCCTTTTAAAAATTATTTTGTGGAGCATGGAGGTCACGGGAGAGTGTAGAAGGGGAGAGGGGAATAGAGAAAAATGTATAGCTCAGCTGAAAGCAATAAAAGCAATTATTTTGTGTATATGTACGTGCACTCGGGCCTGTGTACGGACGCCAGAGGACAGCCCAAGGATCAATTCTCCCTTCTACCACACAGGTCCCAGGAAGTGAACAAAGGATAAGGCTGCTGGCAGGTACAAGAGCAGCCCACCAACCCAAATGATAAACATCCCTTACCATGGAGTTCATAGCTTCCGTCTTTATCTTTACCCCTCGAGCTTACCTTCTGGAAAGCATTTCTGCCTCCTCTATTTATTTATCAACACAAAAATCTCCCACAGCATTAACTTAATTTTTTCAAATGATTATATAAATAATACAATACAAGAGAAACTGAGTCATTCAGATTAATACACAATTAGTGGGAAAAAAGTAAATTCTGCTATGACATTAGCCATCTTGAATTTTAAACCATTAGTTTGAAAAGGCATTTATAAAATTTATTTTAATAAAAGAAAAGTGATTGCTTACATTCTAAAATCTCTTGTTCTATTGAAGTATTTAAAAGTATCATTGCAGTGGCAGCATCAATATCAGATTCTGAAAATAGAAAAGAGTGGTCGCATTAATGTCAAAAATGTCAGCATTAGGACTTAGGTGGCCTGGAGTCATGACATACACCTTCAAACCCAGCATTTAGGAAGCAGAGGACGATTGTTTTGAATTCAAAACAACTTGGGGCTGGGGAAATGGCTCAGCTGTTAAAGGCTAGGCTCACAGCTAAAACCAAAACAATTCTTATTGATAATTTCTGAACAAGTATTTTATGTGTATTAGTGTTTTGCCTACATGTATATCTGTGCAACATTGTTTGATGCCTGCAGAGGCTGTTCAAGGCCATCAGATCTCCTGTTTTTTTTTTTTNGGGGGGGATAATTTTTGAGACAGAGTATATCATTGGTCTGGAATTTTCCAAGTAGGATAGCCTGATTGGTAAGGCAGCCCCAGTAAGCCCGCCTTCCTAGAATCTAAACTACAAACGCCTGGCTTTTTCACATGGGTTCTGGGGCTTTGGACTAGGTTTTCTCTTCTCTTCCAGCCCCAGCCCTACACATTTTGCCTCTGTGTTTGGAAACAGGACCTCACTATATCACATAGACTAGCCTAAGAATCCCATCCTCTGACTCTGGATTTTAAGGTCTACGCTTCTACACAGGGTTTACAGAATGAGCTCAAGCTGGGTATTCTAACAGGGACACAAGAATCATGAATTCCAGATTAGCCTGGGATACAATGTGAAATCTTGTCTCAAAACTACATAACTAGGGCCTCAGGACAACTCAGAAGGTAAAGGTGCTTGTTGCCAAGTCTAACTATCTGAGTCGCATCGCAAGGGCCCACGTGGTAAGGCGAGAAGCAACTCCTGCAAGCTATCCTCTGACCATTCCCACGAACACACCACAAACAAATAAATGTGGTAACCAGAAGGTTCTACTTCAGGTAAGTACCAGGCGAGCACATCTGCAGATGTGAGGCTTTCTTCCTTTTGGTGATACTAGTCCAAATAACTACTTGAAAAACAAATAAAATGGTGCGAGCAGTAATTATAAACCTTAGCTTTAAAGCTAAACTTAATAAAGATCTAGAGAAGTTTTCACCAATTCTATCTTACAATTAGAAATGTTTACATTAGAGACTTCTAATTTCCTTACTTTAACTTAGATACTGACTTGTTAACTCCCCATCATGACTGTAAATTCTTAGGGTTTGCTACTGCGATTTTGGTGTGACGTGCTCTGAGAAACAGGCTGGCTCTAAACTAGTGTTCCTGCAGCCTCAACTTTCTGGGTACTGGGGATAAAGGCGTGAGCCACCAGACCTGGCCTATATCACCACCTCGGGTTTTAATAGGAAGTTCACATTTATCTCCCACGTCAGGTACTATAGTACCTGCCCGTAATTTTAGCAATCCAAAGGCAGAAAAGGTGAGTTCTAGGTCAGCCTGGCCACACAAAAGACCTTATCTCAAAAAAATAAGCAGAGGGGTTCCCTAAAAGTCAGGTGGAGTTTGTACTCCAGCCATGGGCCTCTGGAATTCAAGTGTGTACCTCCTTAATATTTAGTAAGCACTCAGGATTACTGTGAAAACTGTAGAAAATAATCAGAATACAGTGTAGCTCTCCATTCTGCTATTCTTTCAATAAGTTGAATGCCCTACTGTGAGCCTAACATTATTCCACACTGAAAATATAGCAGAAAAAAGAAACTGTCACCTCTCAAAATATATAGAGACAATGAAAACATGATGGCAGTGATAAGTATGAGGGAGAAAAAGTAAAGAAGGTAATGGTTGATGAAGAGTTCAGGGAGGTTGGGGAACGTCCGAAGGGAATGCACAGGACGTGAACTGGATAGGCCACTGGTCACAACAGAGAGGCTGGGCAAAACAGAGCTCTCCAATTCTTGCCTCTTGAGACTTGAGACTGCTGTAGGAAGTCTTACAGCTAGTGGTTACCCGACCACTGGGGCGTGGCCTCTTATACTATATATGCGGATGTAGAGCATGCGTCTGGCCTCTTTTCCAGCCTCTCTGTTCAGGTTGTGAGATTCGTTTTCTGATCTCCATTCAAACAGAGGATTCTGATTTGTGAGTCTACCCCTAATTCTGAGCTAGTGTGGGATTTCTTTTAAGTGTCCATCCACATGAGACAATTTGATAGAGTTCATCATGCTTTTGGAAAAAAAAAATACATGCAATGGTGCCTGCTGAGGCCAAAAGAGGTTGTTGGATCCTTACAGCTGTAGTTTCAGGCGACTATGAGCCATTTGACTTGGGTAATAGAAACAGGTCCTCACAAAAGCAGCAAGCACTCTTTAAAGAAAAAAGCTTCCTGCCATACTTGGCAATTAACTCTGAACCAATTTAATTTCAACATTAAAAATCCAAACCATTATAGGATTCAAGAATATAATTAACAGGGATTTGCCCAAAGTAGAATCTTGAACTTCTTTTAACCAACAAAAATCCTCTTGGTAGCAACTACAATTTTTATTAGTGGTACAACTAATCAGCTTTGGTGTTAAATTTAAACAGAATGGATGCCTAATTTGCTAATGATCGCAATTGAAAATCCTCTATAATAGTGCCATTTTTTCCTTCAGAGTGCTTACACTATTTTTGAAAAGCTGCAACACCTTTAGTTACATCATACAGTAGCATGTCTAGCTCATTTGTAAACCACAATTTGACGTTCAAATCACTTACAGTCAAGAAACACTACTGATGTTGTAACTGGGTCAAATAGAGATCCATCAGAACAGTTCACTTCCTTCCTCTACACCCCCCTTTTTTTTCTAAAAAAAAAAAATNTTTTTTTTTTTTAAACAGTCTTACTCTACAGCCCAAGCTAACTTCAATTTTTCAGCAATCCTGCCTCAGCCTTCCAACTAAGGAGATTATAAGTATGAGCCACTTTGCCTGGCCACACGGTTACCTTCTACCTTTTGACTTATGCCTTCTTAGTCTTTGCTGTTTTGTTTCTTTTTCGAGACAGGGTTTCTCTGTGCAGTCCTGGCCATCCTGGAACTAGCTGTGTAGGCCAGGTTGGTCTTTAACTCATTTGATCCACCAGTCTCTGCCTCCCAAGTCCTGGGGTTTTATAAAAGTACGCACCACCATCGCCTGGCTTCCTTCCTTAGAAAAGCCTTTCTGCTTGAAAGTCAACCTTCAGCTAATCTACTTGTTTCTTCTCTTCCTCTTTTTCAGGGGTGTGTTGCTGGGGATCAAACCCAGGGCTCTTTCCGTGTGAAGCAAATATGCTACTACTAAGCAATACCTCTGGAAAAATGTTTCTGGAAGTAGGTTGGCCAGAATGTTACCTCTGCAAAATCTCAAGGCTCTTAGGGCACAGTGTAGGAACTCAATTACTTGTGACAAATGTTTGATCTACTTGGTTATTTTTCAGACATCTCCAGAAACAATTTAAGGGAAGGAGGGGCAAATTTTCTCATTTATAAATATACCCTAACCAGCTGAATTGAAATATGAACTTTCGTAAACTTTTAAACGTTATGTTTTGCCTCTTAAAATTCAGAACTTTGTGTTCAAGTCCAGAACAGGCCTAGAACTGTTTTAATCTAGAATATCCACCCTCCCCACCTAGAATAGGTCTCATACTCCTAAGCAAGGGCTAAAAGAAGTCACTGTAGCCATAGAGGTGAGATGTCACAGGAAGGGACAGAAACACAGAATGGAACAAGGAGAAATATTTCCATAGGAAGAAACCAAATTTGGAAGGAGTGAAACAAGAGCAAGAAGAGATTCTAAGAAAGCCCAGAATTCACAAAACCCAGTATGTCTCAGAACCTGGATGAAATGAGCTTGAGGGTAAGACCCAGAAGTCACTTGGATATAAAGATAGAAGTGTCTCAGCAATGCCTGCAGGTGAAGAGACCCCTTCTACCTACCCATGCAGATAACAGGAAACAGACACCATCTTTACTGGAGCAGAGGGTCATCAGAAATAGATTCCCATCCATTAAATTTCTTTGCAAAGGTTTCTTTGAAGCTTCTCCCTCCTTTATTTTTACAGGACGCACAATGCCTCCAAAGCTCAGCTTTACAAGCTTCAAAGAGCCAAATATCTGACAGCTGAAAGGCTCTACTGTGAGATTTTTCATTTCTGAAGGACATGGAAGTGTTTTAAGAATTGAAATAACAACACTACAAAACCTCAAGTGTGCTAATCTATCTACTAATTATGAGCAGGGAAGAACTCCACCGCTGAAAGATGTTCCCAAGTGTGGAGCTTGCCAGCTGAGGCTCTAACCCTCAGCACTTGCAGACAAGAAACAATAAACGTTTGGTTTTGCTTTTACAACATAGAAAAGAATTCCCTTAATTCTGAAGCTGCTAGAGGAAACACTTGGAGATGCAAGCATAGGTAAGGTCTTTCTGAAGAGACTCCAGTCACAAAGGAAGGAAGACCAACAACCGACAAATGGGAGCTCTCGAAATTAAACAGTGTCTCTCTGCATAGCAGATAAGGCAATTGACTCTGAGTGAGGAAGACAGCCTACATGGTGGAAGAGTTGTTTTCCCAGTTACATATGACAGAGAATTCATTCCTGGTATATCCAAAAAACTAAAACAAAACCAAAAAAAAAGTAACAAACAACCCAATCAAAAACTGAGCCACAGATGGCTGGGAATCTAGTTCACAGCAGGTACAGTAGTTGCCTTGCACAAATGAAGCCCTGATTTGATCCTCAGCGCAATATAAACTTGGCATGGTGCATGCCTCTCACTCCAGTACTTTGGAGGTGGAAGGAGAAAGATCAGAAGTTCAAAGTCATCCTTCGAGTTAAAAGGCCAGCTGGGCTATATGAAACCCTATTTAACACAAACAAACAAACAAACAAAGAAACTGGGAGATTCCATCTTGCCAACGTCAGAGCGGCTGTGAAAACAAGTGACAACAAATGCTGGTGGGTGTGGAGAAAGCATAACCATTATGTACTGTTGGTTAAGAGTATCAACTCCTGCAGCTATTCTGAAAATCAGTGTGGAAATTTCCAAAAGACTAAAGACAGAAACTGCTATGACCCAGCTATTACACTCCTGGGTATATACCCACAGGCCTCCATGCTGTACTACTGAGAAACGTGTACATCTATGTTCA
>LOEQ01004440.1:22732-41029 GCA_001685075.1 Bramus lutescens
TATTCACAACAGCAAAGAGATACGATCAGCTAGATGTCTACCAGCATGAACGGCTAATGAAAATGTGGTACATATATACAACTCAGCAGAGAAGGAAAATACAATTACGCAACTTGAGGAAATGGATGGAAGTGGAAATACTGTAGGAACCCAGGCTGAGAAAGATGAGACAGAGCATGTTCACGCCCATACACAGAGCTTAGCTTCTAATTTTCACGTATGTGTCTCTGTGAGAACGAGACACTGCAGACGCTGTACACTGGTACGGGACCCATGGAAAGGGGGTAATAAACAAAGGTGATACTGACATCAAAAGTGGATGAGCAGGGCGTGGTGGCAAAAACCCCAAAACTTGGGAGGCAGAAGCTGTTGGGTCTCAATGAGTTTGAGGCTAGCCTGGTCTAGAGTTCCAGGCCAGCCAGAGCGAGGAAGGAAAGAAGGAAGGAGGGAAGGAGGGAGGGAGGGAGGAAAGGGACGAAAGAGGAACACTGGGGATAGAAGAGTTTAGGTGGGAATGGGGACCAAGGCGGATAGAATGTTGTTGGTAAGGGAAGATTAACCCCAAACCACTATAAGTATAAAAAATGCCATAAAAATTAAGTGTGTGTGTGGGGGGGAGGACTTCCTTTAAAAGAAGTTAACTTATTAGTCTAAGTTAAAGTTTTTCAGATATAACCTATAAAAATATT
Organism: Bramus lutescens; assembly: GCA_001685075.1. NCBI lineage: Eukaryota > Metazoa > Chordata > Mammalia > Rodentia > Cricetidae > Bramus > Bramus lutescens. The sequence continues at coordinate 23,422 of LOEQ01004440.1, forward strand.
TGGAACTGCATCCTAATCTAAAAGATGGCAAAATTCTTTAACAACTGTAACAAGTATTTTATAATTTACAAACCAGGAGGCAAAAACCAAAGAGTAACATGCAGGTCTCTGCTGCAGCTAACTCTACTACTACGTGACAGACACTCTGTCTCAAAATATTGATAAGTTTCTTTTCAACTATTTCATAAATGTAAAGTTACAATGGGACACATAATAATACACAGAAGTAACTCCAATGATATTACTAAGAAATTAAATTCTACTTTCAAGAAAAAAAATACATCAAGAAGTAACAAAGATAGATGAAGAGGAAGATAAAATGCCTATACATCATGAGTTACTGAAAAACAAGTACATATACATTACACCAAATGCTGGTAAATGGTGACTTTGGATGATTTTCATACATACCTTTAAGAGTTTGCACTTGACTTTGCTTGAGAACAGAGCTCAAGTAGTGAGGTGATAAAGAACCACTAAAAAACAGGGAGTGAAGACAGATGTGCTTACTTGCTTCTACAGAACCAAGTCACAGGCACAACTAGAACGCACCACAAAACCACAACAATCAAGTTCTCCTTGTTCTCTTTGTTTATAGCACTCAGTTCAGAAAGAGCTGCTGAAGTGCACGGGGTCAAGACTAAAAACAATTACATTTTTCATATAGTATTTTTGTACCGGTTATATAATAATGTATTTTAAATGCCCCGAACAATAAATATAAGAATTCAGTACTATAACATACTTTAAAATTTGCTATAATACTAATAGTTGTATAGTTTAACACTAAGAAATTTATCAAAACAAGTACTTAAGAAAAATTCTATATGATAATGACACAAAGTTAAGTTTCCAGGGTGTTTTTTAGTGGAAAAGTAAAACTTTTCTTTGGGGGGGGGCGGCTCTATTTGTGATAGTAGAGAAAAATATTTTAAATGAAATTAGAAGTTTATTTCCTATTCAGCTTTTACATATACCTTATTCTTTTTTCCAGACTTACAAATTGTAGAAGGGTCACACAAAAATGTGTCAGAAGGAATCAGCAAAATGGAACAAAATGTTTTCATTTCACCAAAGTTTTAAAGTCAACAATTGATAACTCTCATGCTCTTATTTACTCGTTAAAAAAATGTAAAATTACTTTTCACACCTAAAGCTACAATAAGCAAAGATCTAAATGTGAGTCCATGAAGATACATGAGAGGTAACTTGTGGGCTTATAAGCCAGTGCCCTCCATGCTGCCCTTGGTCAAGAGCACAGCGAAGTGAGTCACATTCGCCAACATTACAGACAGTTCCTTTAGCACTACATTACTATTTAAATAGAATATTTCACAAGCACCAATATTACCTAAGAATTTAAATGAATTACAATGGGAAATTCTGAATTTGTTGCAGTAAGATTTTAATTTTCTCCCTAGGTATGTATTTGAAAATTAATAACCTTTCAGACTTTTGAAAAATAAATTAAGCATCAAAGATTATCCCCTAAGATTTATCTTAATAAGGCAAACTTCAATATAAATAAATATACATCACAGAATTATAAGATTCCTTAAGGTTTCCTTAGAAAAAAGATTTAAAATCAGATTTGGAGAGATAATATAATGTCCAGATTTAACAAAATAAGAAAAACTAAAGCCAGGGGAAGCTGTAAGGAAATATATTATAACAACATTTTTCCAGAAAACAACATAAAAACCTGCAAAGCATTATTTTACTTGACAAACATTTAAAATTTTAAACTTTAGTTTTTAAATATGAAATATTTTGGAGGAGAATCATCAACTTCAAACAGATAGGCAGGCAAGCATGGTCCCACAGCACTTGGATGAGCTCAAGGCTGGCCTGAGCTGCCTGGTGCGTTTTGGTCCCCATTCGTTCATATACTTGCACATTTTGTCCCCAGTGCAGAACTAACTGGAACTATTTGGAAAGGATTAGGAGGTCTGTCCTTCTTGGAGTAGATGTGTACTTGTTTAAATTTCAAAAGTCCATTCAAAGCCCAGTCTTTCTCTCTCTGCCTGCTGCCTGCGGATAAGGATGTAAAGATCTCAGCTACTGCTCCAGTGCCACGCTTCCTGCCATGATAATAAATCCTCAGAAACTAGAAGCCCCCAATTAAATGTTTTCTTTTATAAGAGTTGACTTGGTCATGGTGTCTCTTCATAGCAATGGATCACTAAGACAACATGAGACACATCTCACCAAGATGAAACGAAGCAAAACAAAATAAATAGGAAAAAAACTTTAAATGGTGTATCAAAAATGCTATGATTATAAACTGTGAATCATCTTATTCTAAAAATTTAAATATGCATTTAATTTATTAAGTCATTATCAGCATGTAAACAATTAAAATGAGTCTTTTTTGCAACTGAAGTCATATACTTTATTTAGCTTACTTATATTATACTTCTATTTCTGAGAATTTATATTCAACCATCTAGCATTTTATTGTTGTGGGAGAACTGTGCATACAGGCATTCCACTGTGCCAATAAGGTCATCTTGAATCAAAGAAGAGTCAGCAACTGACTAACTGGGATTAGCCATAGATTTCTTGGAGGACTGATGGGTCTGCTAGAGAGGACAGGAAGAGAGAAGATAGGATTTTCAAGGAATTTCCAAAGGAGAGAGGGTCAGTCAACTGACTCTCATCTGTCTTTAGATTTATTAAGTCTTTATCTAAATTTCTGACTCCTGAGTTTTTATTATACTGGAACAATTTAGATATTCATTATATCTGGTGCCCCACGTTGGGTGCCTTTCTGTCTCACCAGCCAGCTCCCAAATAACAACACCGAGACTTATTATGAAAATTCAGCCGATAGCTTAGGCTTGTTTCTAACCAGTTTGTATAACTTAATCCGCTTCTATTTATCTACACACTGCCACGTGGCTCATGGCTTTTACCTCTCCTCCTCCATGTTCTGCTTCCTCTGTGACATCCAGCTGGTGATTCCCTTTCTTTCCAGAGCACCTCATTCCTAGCTATTGGCTGTTTTTTTGTTTTGTTTTGTTTTGTTTTTTAATAAATTTAACCAACCACAGTGGCCTCTTTACACAGGGCAATCAAATAACTCACAACATTTCATTTCCTAGAAAAAAAGAAATTAACCAAGAGGAAAATACCTTAGATTAATGTTACCTGTAAATACTTCTCTATACAATTAATAAATACACAAATAAAACAAGTCCATACGACTTGTTTTCTCCATTTCACACAATAAATCTAAATCACACAGAAAGTACTTACCTCTGTGGAGAGGAAAAAGGTTGCTTCTTCAAGGCCTGCATAAGATTGGGCTTATATTCTGGATCAACACACCATAAGGAACCTTTTCCATTTACCTAGAAAAAAGCGTGGAAGAATTAAAGCCTGAACTTTCATGTATCACAGTTTATCAGACTCCTCTGAGTACGTGCCAAGGCTGAAGTGAAGGCTGGAGATGCAGCAGTTCCCAGCGTGCCTGCTGCTGGATGCTGATCCGCTGCAATACTCATACTTCCCCACACTCAAGTGGATGTGAGTCTGGCATACATGACTGATTGCACTCACCATGAAATACAGAGTTTACTCTAACCACAAGCTGAGAGAGGTTAAAACTTATTTATACCCAAGTTTCTATAAAGCTTAAACTTATTCATTTATGGGGAGAAAGACAAGCCATGAGTGCGGATAGGAGGAGAATTTGAAGGAATCAGTCCTCTCCTTTTCCTGAGTGAATCAAAACCCAGGCCCCTCAGGCTCAGCAGTAAGTAGTGCCTTTGCCTTCTAAACCATCTCACTGAGCCTATGCTTTTCATATTGCAAAAAAATCTTAAAATTTAAGTTGTACTTTACAACTAACTGCATTAATAACTCTTTGGAAAACAAACTTAACTCATTTCTTTTTCCCCTAACCCTTCCTTGTATAAAATCTTATATAATGCAAGGTTTAATGTGATTATCTCCACATTGCTTCCAATCCCTAAACTCTTTCTCGCAGCAGTTAGTCTACTATTGAGAGCCTTTTATCTTTGAGTACTGTGTCATTTTTATAAAGTGGCATGATCAAAAAATATTGTTCCACAAGTTTAAAATATAAGGCTTGCAGCTGGAGATGGTTCAGCAGTTAATAATATACTGCACTGTACGTGCAATAATCCCAAGTTTGGTTCCCAGCACCCATACTAGAGGGCTCACAACTACACACAACTGCAGTTCTGGGGGATCTGTGCCCTCGTCAACCTCTGCTGGTACTCGCACACACACGTACATATTCACACATACAGTATGAAATTTAAATAACTTAAAAGCCCAAGATATTTATTGCTTATTATGATTATGTGAAACGAGATAAAACAATGTGAGAGTCAGACATTTCACATTTTACCCACAAAGTAAAACAAGATCCAAGTGAGTTGTAATGGGATTCAATAAAGTAACGTATAGCCAAGTAATACAGTTCAAAAAATGAACATTAATTGGATATTCTGAAATTGCCATAGGGTATTTATTGAATGCTAGGTGAAGGGGATTAATGATACCAAACAATAGAGCTGGGCAGTGGTGGCACACACCTTTAATCCTAGCACTTGGGAGGCAGAGGCAGGTGGATCTCTATGAGTTCGAGGCCAGTCTGGTCTACAGAGTGAGTTCCAGGACAGCCAATGCTATATTGAAAGACAGTGTCTCAAACAACAGCAGCAGCACCAGCAACAACAAAACCCTAATAAGAACAAAAGTAAATTTCAAAAAGGTTTAGGTAATAAATAGTAGGGGCCAAAACTAACTTAAGGGGAAAAGCTTCTTATCTACAGAGAAGCCCATGCACTCAGAACAGGGCAGTTTTAAACACCCTGACAACTGAGCAACCGAGACATGCAGAAGGAGAACTGCCACATCTCTTACAACAGTCACACAGGGAGGAATGATTAGGAGAGTCATCTCTGTGGCACTCAGTGTCAAGGTACCACAAAAAAAAGAGGAAAAATTGAGGCCAGGTGGAGTGATTCAAGTACCTGAGAGGCAAGGCAGGAGGACTGTCTCAAGTTCAAGGCCAGCCTGGTTTATATAATGAGTTCTGTTCCAGACAGCACTATATAATTTATTTACACACACACAGTGTCTCAAAAACTAACAAACAAAAATAACAAAAAACCCAAGCAAATGACAAGTTTTTCCAAGAAATGTTAAGAGATAAAAACTAACTTAAGAGTTTCGTTCAGTCATTTAGACAAATGATGGATATGTTTTGATAACTGGGAAATAAAACTGTCAACACACATCCTTTGTTCCAATTAGGTTTCATATACACAAATAATTTTTCTTACATTGACCAAGCAATTCCATCAATAACTAGCCATGTTCTACCTTGATATTCCAGGGATATCTCCTGCAAACTGTTTAAAGTCTTGTTTTCAAATTCTATAGTAGAAAGTCTGAAAATTGTTTTTGATCACAGTAGAAAAAGCTATTTCCTTGAAGCACCAAATTGTAAAACCGAGAATTTGCAGTTTCAGTAGTTTCAAATGAGAGTCTGCTTATGTTGCCATGGCAGCACTTCCTTCCAATGGTCTGCTCACGAGCCATCAGTGACAAGAGTCGAACTATGAATTTGCTCATCATTTTAGAGTCTGCAAAAAGAATTTCTGACTAAATCTCACTTAAAATTTACTTAAATGATGAGGCGCAAATGATAAAAGTTTTAGAAATATTGTTCTAAAATGAAATTTGTCTGTAAGAAACAAAGTGGATGCTAAAAAAAGAAAATATGCATTCTCTCATTTACCATCACTAATTTTTAAACTTTAAGATTGATTGAAAAACCACCGAAGGTTTTGTAGAAAGGAATATATTAAGAGCTAAACTGCAAAGATTCATCTTAATAAAAGTTTTAAATAATAAATTCTGAGAAGATAATATTACTATTTCTGAAATGTTATGTTCTTGCCTTATATATTAAAAGTTCCGTCTTGTCAGGTCTTTTCATATAGCTGTAGAATCACCAAATTACAAAACATTAAAACTGTAACTAAACTAGGCAAAATTTAATTCTGTTTACAGACTAAAATTTCAGTCACAACGCTCGCTTACATTTAATAAAAATTCAGAAAAACGTAAGATTTGGATGTTGACTGGGAAAGTAGCTCAGTGGAAAACAATTGTCAAGCATATGCAAGGGCTGTGAGTTTGATCCCCAGACCGGGAGAACAGACTCAACCCTTTCTTTAGATCTGATTTTTCTGAAGTGGTATGGAGAATATAATACAAAGGAACAGAAAGTAGACCTTGCCTTCTGTGGGGAGAACTGCCATCTCTAGATAACATTCACTCAGTGACCAAATCCAACTTGAACTTTATGAAAGAACAGCAGACTTGTCTTCCACAGATGCACGGGAAAATACATTCTGATGCACGGACTCAAAAGGGTTCATAAATTTAAACGAAACAAAGATCACTGTGATGTGGGAGTCCCCTATGTGGGCTGTGATTAGCATTAATGAATAAAGAAACTGCTTTGGACCTATAGCTAAACTGAATGCTGGGTGAAAGAAGGGCAGAGTCAGAAAGACACCATGGAGCTATGGCCAGAGTCAGACATGCAAAAACTTTGCTGGTAAGCCACTGTCATGTGGCAATACACAGATTAATAGAAATGGGTTAAATTAATATGTAAGAGTTAGTCAAATAGAAGCTAGAGCTAATGGACCAAGCAACATTTTAATTAATATAATTTCGGTGTGATTGTTTTGGGTTTAAACTAGCCGGGAACCAACAAGCAGCTTCCCACTACACCACTGAGGTGTGATGAAAAACTTTTAACACTTGAGAGGTGGGGGCAGGAACATCATCAGTTCAAATGCTTAGTTGCATATCAGGTTCCAGTAGAGGCCAGCCTGAGCTACATTAAGATCGGCCTGGGTCAATAAATAAGTCCACTGGTGCTTTTCCTCTGCCCCTGAACATAATAACTCTCCTAAATCTCAAACTATTAAGCAGTGTCCTATTAGTATTCATCAACATCAAGCAATTTCCTCTGGGGTTGAAACATTCTATCCTGCAAGGAAGCTCAAGCAGAAGGTAAACAACTCAAAACTCCTTCAGGAAGTTCACAAGTTACTAGGTCCTTCCCTCCCAGATTCACTTGCAGAGTAAACAGAGTTCCAAGAGTCACTCTTTAGGCGAGTGACAAAGACCTTGAGACAAGCCCCACAGCTAGAAGAAGCAGAGACCTTGAAAGTTAAGAACCAAATGAAAGCAGCAGAGACCAACTGAGCTTCTTCCTTGAAGAGGTGTAGATCAACTGAGCCACCTAGAAAGGACATTCCTCAAGCTGTTGAGCCATGTGTTCCAGGTTCCCAGTTTTGTAAGCTGTCACCTGTGCTGAATTGGGCTTTGGTGATGCAGGTATCTTTGACTCATCTCTGCTCCCTCTCACACACATAAAAATCAGTGGTCACCAAGTTGGACTTTGGTGGTATCTATACTCACTGCTTCTTCTCTCTCTTACTTGTGATGACGTGTCAATTTTGCTCTAGTGTTACAATTTTTGTCTTGTTTTTCCCGGACAGATAATTCTCTTTCTCAAATTCTACCTAAACGTGAGATAATATCCTTTCCATTCTCTAGCTCTCCTTACTCGTTTCTCTGAACTTTGCAATTGCTCAGATTAGCAGGTGTGTCTGCACAGGCCTGAAATACTTGAGGAAACAGGCAGGCAGATCAAGATCAGGAGTTCAAGCCTGGGACTGAGAGTTGGAAGAGAGGTTAAGAGCACTAGCTGCTCTTGCAGAGGACCTAGGTTCACTTCCCAGCATCTGCATGGTGGCTTATAACCACTTTAACTCCAGTTCCAGGCATTTAATGCCTTCTGGTCTAAGTAGGCTCCTACATGCATATAGTGCACACATACGTGATGTAGGATTCCCCTCTGCATGTTGTGAATGCTATTGGTTAATAAAGAAACTGCTTTGAGCCTATAGCAGAGCAGGGCAGAATGGAGCTAGGTGGGGAAAACTAAACTGAATGCTGGGAGAAAGAAGGCAGAGTCAAGTGAGAAGCCACATAGTCCTGTGGGAGACAGACACCGGAACTTTACCCTTTACCTGGTAAGCCACAGCCTCATGGCGATACATAAACTAATGGACATGGGTTAATTTTATATGTGAGTTAGCCAGAAACATGCGTAAGCTATTGGCCAAACAGTACTGCAAACAATATGGTTTCTGTGTGATTATTTCAGGGCTGAGCAGCCGGGAACAAACAAGCAACCTTCATACTACACATAGGCATTTACTGACATATACATAAAATAAAATAGTCTGGGTGGTGGTGGCACACCCAGGAGGCAAAAGTAGGCAGATTTCTGTTGAATTCCAGACCATCCTGATCTACATAGTTGAGAGATCTAAAATTCCTCCATTTTACAAGCTGGGTCTACATTTCAGTCTCTATTTTAAAAAACAAAGGACTATTAAACACCTTTACATTCAGGGACCAGGGAAAGCACAAACAAGGCCTGAGTCAGTCCCACAATGTCAAGGACAATTCCTGCAATCCCCCTCAAATATACCCAAGTAGATCCACAGATAAAACCTCAGTCAATTAAAAATATACTAATGTAACTGCTGCCTGCTTAACCAATTATGCTTGAGATGACCTAACTGTTCCTAAAATTTCCCTGGCTATGCTTAAAAGGAGCCTGCACACTCCTCTTGGGGTTGTCTCCATTTTGTACAGGTGACCAACTGCACATATGCTGGTAAACAAACACTCTTTGTTCTTGCACACTATTCGAGTCCTGGGTCTTCCTTCAGCATTTTCTTGGACCTTAAATAGTGAGTTCGTGGTCAGCCATTATTTAAATTTAAAAACACAGTTGTAAAATTTAAAAAAAATAAAAGGAAATCTTTAATGACTTCCATGCCATCATGGTGATTTGAACGAGAAAAGTCTCCCCAAGCTCCTATTTTTAAATACATGGTCCCCAGTAGTGAAACTATTTGGGAAGGATCAGGTAATGTATAGCCTTGTTGAAGGAAATGTGTCATAGGGATGGGTTTTTAGGTTTCAAAAGTTCATGCCATTCTCAGCTTTCTGCCTCATACTTGTGTATAGTGATATTTTATTTGTATTTTAAAAAATAAAGCTTGCCTGAAGATCAGAATGCAAAGTTAAACCACTAGAGGCCAGGGACTGGTGGTATAGACCTTTAATCCCAGGACTCAAGAGCTGGTATCTGTGAGTTCAAGGCTACCTTGGCCTATACAAAATCAATCCAGAAACAGATCCAGGTGGTGGTGGCTCACACCTTTAATCCTAGCACTAAGGAGGTGGAGACAGGAATACAAAGGGGAAGAGACAGGAACTCACTGGAGTGTGGAGTCCGAGCATTTGTGGAGACAGGATCTTGCCCTTTCAGTCTGAAGATTTGGTAGAGGTAAAAAGTCTCTCTAGTGGTTGGCTGCTTTGATTTTCTGATCTTCAACCTGAACTCCAACTCTTGTGTCTGGGTTTTTACTATTCTTGCTACATTTGTGTCCCTTAGGGACTACTTCAGCACCAGACCTGCCTGTTTGCGGTCATTCCCTACCATGATGGGTAAACATTTCTTCTATAAGTTCTCTTGGTCATGGTATCTTATCACAGCCATTTAAAAGTAACTAGGACAGCCATCCTCAGCTACACAGTAAGTTTGAGCCCAACTGGGCTACATGAAACCCTATCTGGTGAGAGGGAAGAAGGGAGGAAAAGAGGGAGGGAGGATAAGCAAGCTCATTATATAAAAATCAAACAAGAAAGCAAAAAAATGTTTACTTTAAGTGCTATGGAATGTTCCTTTACACTGTATGAATAAATGTTACTGTGATTGGTTTAATAAAGAAGCTGATTGGCTAAAAGCTGAACAAAATAAGGTTAGGTAGGAGAGCCAGATGAGGAGGATGCTGGGAAGAAGGGTGGAGTCTGGAGACGTCAGCCAGCCAGAGGGACAGGAGATGAAAGTCCACATAGAGCCTGAGAAAGTTTTGAAAACGGTTCTAAATGCACAGAAAGAGACAAATGCAGCTTCCTAGTCTCGCAGTCTCAGGCCAGCTGCAGTGCAGAGATGCATCTGCCTACGCCATCTTCCAACAGTTGCCTGTGAGATGGAGGCGGCCGCCAACTGCTATGAGGTAAACAGTGTGGCCGGTTCCTGCAGTCTCACTGGCTGCTGCACATCTCCCAGTCGCTGTCTGCAAGCTTAAGTAGCCAGGGCAAGCTCTGCCAACACACTGCACAAGAGGTTTGGAATTTTGCTCATGCAGACAGAACACAGATACACAGTAAAGACAGATTCAGATAGAAAAAAACCTCTAAATGGGTTACAGTGTATTTTTAAATGTACAAAGGCTTGGGAGAGAGAAGAGAACGAATATGTACTGCATTAGATTAAAAATAGTTTTAAAATTAAATGAAGTTCTTAAAAAGGGAGTAATTTCAAAAAGCCATGTAAAGATTGAAAACACAGAGAGTCTGGATACTGTATGTTGTTGTTTTGTCTTTAAATTTTTTGACTGCTGAGGAAGGAGCAATGGCTGCTGAGAGACTGGATTTTAATATGGTTGAAAATTGGTTGACTCATGGCGCCTGTTACCAACCATTGTGTCAGACAAGGGATAAGTAGGTAGATAAATCTGTTAAGTGATTACTGTACTAAGTTTCTTGATCATAGAGAGTTTATATCCACTCTGGCAGGATACACTTGTGCACAGCTATGATATAATATGTGAAGGGACTCTGAACAGCCCAAGTATGGCAAACATGGCTCTGGCAGGCCTTGTCCGTCTCTGATTCCCTCTGTCCTGCTAAAACCTCTAGACTGCATTCCTAAAGCTAGCCACCAAGGTACTCCCTTACTTGTCCACTTCCTCCTCCTGAGGCTGGCTACTAAATTCACCTATGTTGAGGCCCAAAAATCAAAAGCCTTTGGCTACCCTAATTGACCTGTCCAATCAAAATTAAACACCTTGTCTTAACATGGGATTTCCCCTTTTACCTTTATAAGCTGCCAATCATTTGCCTATGTGTCCCATCTTTCCCTATCTATCCAAACGCAGTCCTTTGTCCCTCCAGGACAAATATCCCTTCCCCCTCTTCTCCCTCATGCTCTATTTCCTGTCTTTGTCTTTTATCTCCTGCCCTTTGTCACTCTGAGGCAAAGAAAAGAAATCTCCTTTGGGCTGAGAAGCGGGTCTTGGGCCGAATGCCAGTCCCTTCAATGTGTACTACAGAAACAAACAAAAGGATAGGAGTCCAGAATAGATACACCAAAGCGGCAAGTGCCTAAAGGAGAGCTACTGAGCTGGGCTGTAAGGAAGTTGTTTCTCTAGAGAACAGGAAATTCATGTAGATGGAATAAGATAAAGATCACAATATATTGGAATAGCTAGTGCAAAATGTGTATGTGTGTGTATGCAGTTCATGGAGTAATCTTTTTTAAAAAGCATCAAAAAGAGATCAAATTGAGAGAACTCCTGAAAACTATTCTAAGAATTATTTTCTTGTTTGAAGATGTATTTGTGTATGTGTGGCCATGCCAGGTGTGTGCTTACATAGGCTAGAAGAGGGCGTCAGATCTCCTGGAGCTTGAGTTAGTGGTGGCTGTGAGCTGCACTCTGGTCCTCTAGAAGAGCACAAATGTTCTTAATGGCTCAGTAATTTCTCCATCCCTGTGAGTTATAATGCTATTAATGTCCCATAAGCTACTGTGTTTTATAGTGTACGATTCATGGTGACACTAACTTCATGAAGTTACATATCTGGCTCTTGAACATCTGATTCAAATTATTCATGTTGACTCCCTCCCCTTTTCTCTCTGCGAATTATATATATATGTATATATACATATATAAATGAGATTACCCCAAAACACAAAACTAGCAATATGACAACAATGAAAAAGTTAAACAAAAACCAAAACAACAACAACAAACCAGCACTTGGATAGCAGAGGCAGGTGGACCTTGAGTTCAAGAACAGCCTGGTCTACAGAGTAAGTTCTAGGACAACCAGCTCCACACAGAAACCCTGTCTTGAAATACCCCCCTCTCCTCTCAAAAGTCAAAAACAAAACAGTTAATGGTAAAGAAAAAGAATTCAGGCAAGTATGAACATGGTATTATATATTATGCAAATCAACAAAAATAAATTTCTAAAGCTATTTTTACCATCTATATAAATACACACATATAAATATATATGTAAAGTATATATATGTATATATACACACATATGTACATTTTAACTGATGAGAAATAAACTAGGACCCTTGAGAATTTATAGGTATTTTATTTCCTATATTCTAACCTTGGTTTTTGCAGGTCATGGTCAAATGAACACCTAGCTGGTCTCAATGTGCTGGTTATGAAACAAGAGAGTTCCTCAGGATAATATATAAACTCCTTTCAAGTTTTATATCCAAGTAACTAAGCACCATAAAGAACAAACATCAAGTTTAGAATCTTGAATCCTAGAGAAGGAAGACAAAGTCCAACTTATATAAATTCCATCAGACATAACTCTAAATTAAACAATTAGTTGCAAATTAGGTCTGGCCTTTAGGAGACAAACTTAAGAGTCATTAGCATCCAGATGCTAAGTGAAGCCCTGGGATTGATGAAATTACCCAAAAAACACTAAACTAAAAAGAGTGAAAAGAATTTTAAAAAATGTTTAAAAAGTTAAGGGTAAAGCAAACCAATCCAAGCAAGTATGAATTCTATAAATCAAGGAAAATGAATTCCTAAAGCTAGTTTTACCTTACAACACAATGTCAAACCAAATCAACAGACTCAGACAAGTGTTGAGGTAAGTGTTAAGACTGCTCAAAACTGCATCTTTATTGAAATTTTATGGCTGGAGAGATGGCTCAGAGGTTAAGAGCACTGACTGCTCTTCCAGAGGTTCTGAGTTCAATTTCCAGCAAGCACATGGCAGCTCGCAACCATCAGTAACAAGACCTGGAGCCCTCTTCTGGCCTGCAGGCACACAAGCAGACAGAACACTGTATACATACATAATAAATAAATCCCGCCCCCTCAAAAAGAAAGAAACTATATCCAAATGCAGTACTAAGTGTGACCCTCCTTTGATAGGGAATAGAGACATGTTCAGGACAACAATGTACATATCACAAATGAAATAAAGGAAAAACCTTATCATAGCCTTGTTCTGACCTCAGAACTGAAGGGCAAGTAACTTACTATGACATTCACTAACCTTCATGTTCAGTGTTTCCACTCTGCCTGTCTCCCTTTCTCACTCATACAGAATATACCAGTGCTTTTATATACCTTCTATATCTACAAAAACCATATTTTTAAAAGCAAATTTAAAAAGTAAATTTTAAAAAATACAACAGAGAAAAAAGCAAATTAAAAATAATACCTGTCATATTATTTAATATAAATGAGCTATACTTTATGAGATAGATTGTTAAATGGAATAAAAAGGACATATATACTGATATAGTTGTAGAAATTAAGGGGGATCTACTCCATGGGACTTGAGAGATGAATCAGTGGTTAAAAACATGCATTGCCCCTTCCAAAGAACTCAAGTCCAGTTCCTAGCACCCACATTAAGCATTTCGCAAATGCCTGTAACTCTAGCTCTAGGGAATTCAATATCCTGTTGTGACTTCTGAAGACACTATACTCATGCACAAACCCAGAAACACACACAATTAAAAATAAAATACTTTTAAAATGAGACCCTCAAAAAAGAAAGGAACAAACAAAAACAACTCAGGCGGTCTGAGGATACCGTGCAGTGGAGTGCTTACCTAATATAGCATAGGTTCAACTCCTGGTGGGGTGAGGGGTGGACAATGGGATGAGGAAGGCTCATTCAAAAGAATAAGTTTCTCTCAACACTAAGACATTTTAAAGCATCATAAATTAAAGCAAATGATGAAGATAATTAATCTCAAACTAACCTAACTGGGCTTTGCGTCTCTTGGTTTCCCCATATCTCATGGACCTGTATCAATTCCCCCATCGCACAGAGTGATGTTTATCAATACTGACCTTGCCATGGCTCCTTTCCACTTTCTGAAAACATTTATTCAGGGATAGATTATGCCGAACAGAATTCTTCCAGCCTGTGGGTGCGGTGGCAAAGTATGGGAAACGGTCCAGAATCCAGCTATAAATTTCTTTGACAGGCAAACATTTATTTGGAGAGTGTTCAATAGCCATATAAATGAGAAGACTAAAGGAGTACGGGGGCTTTGAAGTTGCTGACTTTTTCTCTGGGTTCTGGTAGCAGGATGGTCCAAAGGCCGGCACATCATCTCCCTCTATGTCATACAACGGACTAACCATTGGAAAACCTTCACTTCCAAGCCTGAAGTTTGTTAGAAGATTACTATTTTCATGAAGCCAGTTCAAGTTTGTTAGTTCGTCATCTGCTGAGTCAGTGCCCACTAGAGTGGCCTTTGGCCTTGCAGCATCCCCAACTTCAGGCAAGCTTCCCATTTTATAAATCTGACTTAGTCCTGCAAACTTCTCGGCTCCTGGGGTCTCAGCTCTCTTATCTGGAGTCATTCCAATTACGGGACCCATCTACTCATATAGTTCTGCAATTTAAAAAAAAAGTTATAAATTAATATAAATCTTAAACTCTGGGAAAAGCAAATAAACATTTGTATATACACATCCAAATCAAGACAAATTTGCAGTTGAGTATGCCACACAAACAATAAATATAAATAGCTGGGTTTTTCTTTATTATTTTTCAGACAGGGTGTCTATTTGTAGTTCTGGCTGTCCTAGAACTCAAGTGAGGCTCTCCTCAAACTCAGAGATCCTCATGCCTTTGCCTCCTCTGTACTGGGAATAATAAAGGTGTGCACCACCACACCCAGCTTCCCATATAATATTTAAATACAATGGAGTTTTGACAGTTATAATGCATGCAAAGAAGTAGTTGCTTTATATTATTTGAAACAATGAATAAACAGTAAATAAAACATAACTTGACAGCATCACATGTATGAGTGATAATAAGACAAATTAAGCAATATAGCATAAACAGTAAAGTTTCCAGTCCACAATAACTAGTTGTAGTTACTATTAAATGGGGCTGGTGAGATGGCATGGTGCATAAAGAGTGCTTACTCCAAGTGTGACAACCCGAGTTCAACTCTGAGAATCAATGCCTAAAGTTGTCTTTGGACCTCCACAGGCATGCTGTGGCAAGTATTATGTAGCTGAAGCTGTTCCCATACATAAATAAACTTGATGAACAGACTATATCATGACTTCTAATTTATCCTAAGTATCTATATTATTTTACTGTAATAGTCATACATACTGCTCAATCTTTAAAATACTCAAATTTAAAACGATGTTCAAACAATAATGTCAAGTAAATCTCCAAATTTTAAAAAATTTACCATAAAAAATCATTTCTAGGACTAGAGAGATGGTCCAGTATAAGATCTTACAGGACTTGGGTTAAATTCCCAGCACTCACATGGTAGTTCACAATCATCCATAACTCCAGTTAGAGGATCCACTGCCTTCTTCTAACTTCCAAGAGTACTAGGTACATGGTACACACACATACATGCAAGCAAAACATTCGACACATAAATTAAAATTTAAAAAAGTAGTCCAGTTTTGTTTTCATACATCCTACTAAAAAAAATTTTCTTTTCAAATTATTTTTAATTGACACAGATTAATTATATAAACTTGCATATGTATATATTATGGAATGATTAAAACAGGCTAATTAGCTGACGAGATGGGGCATTCCTAAAATCTCACCATTCGGGAGGCAGGGGCAGGACAGTGACTCGAGGTTCAATGACAGCTTGGTCTACATCACAAATTCTAGGTCAACCAGTGTGGTAGCTTGAATCGGCTCCCATAATGTCTTAGAGAGTGGCACTATTGGAAGGTGTGACTTTGTTGGAGTAGGTATGGTCCTGTTGGAGGAGGTGGGTCATTGTGGAGGCAGGCTTTGAGGTCTCATATATGCTTAAGTCACACCCAGTATCTCAGACCCTTTCCTGCTGCCTAAACAAGATGTGGAACTCTCAGTTCCCTCTCCAGCACCATGTCTGCCTGCATGCCACCATGTCCCACCATGACAATAATGGACTAAACCTCTGAACTGTAAGCGAGTCACCACAATGAAATGTTTTCCTTTAGAAGAGTTGCTGTGGTCACTGTGTCTCTTCACAGCAATAGAAACCCTAACTAAGACAGCCAGGACAATGTAATGAAACTGTGCTGCAGAACACACATGCACGCGCACATGCACCCCATCATAAATAACATAAATCACCTCCATGTTGTTTCAGCAGTTTTGAGACACATTTTCACTAACTAGTCACAGTGCTGTAGGACAGAGAACTAGAATTTACTCCTGCGCAAGTGCAACTCTGCACTCTCTAATATTCCTGGGCCTTCCCTGCTACAGTATCTGGTAGCCAACACTTTCTTCTTCTACAATTTCAACAAAATAGCATTTCTTATTCCCTAAATTCACTATCAGCTAAGTTAAATTCGGTAAACATTTGCTGTTTCTTAAAAAAAATTCCAGTATTTGAACTCCGCATCCCCAATCACCTCACCCTTAGCATGTCTCATCTCTGACATTCTCACGGGAAGTTTGAACTGCACTGTATTGATCATGAAGCTGCTCTTGCATTTCTAGTTTCTCAAATGATATTTTTCTTTTTTCTTTCCTTTTTTTGAGATAGGATTTCTCTGTGTATCTCTGGCTGTCCTGGAACTCAATCTCGAACTCACAGAGATCCGTCTGCCTCTGCTTCCCAAGCACTGCCAACACCACCCGGTGGTGTTTTTCTTTCTCTTTCTCTCTCCCTCCTCCCCCTCTTTTTAAAATTTTATTTATTTTTATTTTACGAGCATTAGTGTTTTGCCTGCATGTATGTTTGTGTAAAGGTGTCAGGTCCCCTGGAACTGGAGTTACAGACAGTTGTGAGCTGCCATGGGTGCTGGGAATTGAACCTGGGTCCTTTAGAAGAGTAGCCAGTGCTCTTAACCACTAAGGCATTTCTCCAGCCCATTTTGCTTTTTATATATACTTAAAAAAACTACTCCCCTAAGAGCATAAATGACCAGAGGGAAGTAAAAGAACTATTGTTTCCTTAATTCATTTTCAATGTACAGAACGATGTCTCATTTCTAAAGCTGAAAAGCTTATTCCCTATTCGAGTGCTCACGCTTAGATAACTGACATGGGGAGAAGTACCTGCAAAGCTTCAGATTGCTTAGAGAACAGTCAGCAGGCCATTTCAAGAACTACGGAGCTTGTCTAGTTGGATCCTGGGAGCCACAACTAATTTCCTCAATTAGTGATAACACCAGCCAATATTTTCAGGGCCAGATAGTATATACTAAACACCTTGCATGCTATATGTCAGCTAGCCATCAATTAAAGTGGGGATAACTGAGAATCATTTTTTTGATGAGGATAAGAAAAATGTGGTACATTTACACAATGGAGTACTACACAGCAGAAAAAATGAGAGCTTGAATTTTGCAGGAAAATGGATGGAGCTAGAAAACATTATTTTGAGTGAGGTAACCCAGACACAGAAAGA